>NDXB01003520.1:201345-220663 GCA_002631895.1 Agapornis roseicollis | reverse complement strand
GGGGGGGGGGGGGGGGATGGGAATGAGGACGGATGAATGGATGACACGACACGAGGAGAGAAGCTTAACATCTTGATATGGGTACATCTTACATGGTTTAGACATCGTAAAAGACTCAGTGACCTGCTCTATTAAGCTTTTAGAGGCGTTAGACTTGAGAGGAAATTGCAGTCAAAAGTGAATACTTCAAATCTTGCTGATCTAAATGGTCTCATAGTTGATCTGTTTTTCCCTTGATAGCCCTGTGCTTATCTCTTCAGACCTGCAGGTGTTCAGTCCACTAAGGCTGCAGTGCAGAAAGGGGAAAAGAGCTGCAAAACTAGGACAGACTTGGATTATATTTAACAATGTTCTATTTCGACATGACAACCAGCTATCGAACACCTACAAGTTTGCAACTGTGATTCACTCGGAAGCTGACATAACTGATGTCACGGTGTATTAATAGCTACGGAATTGTAACTGCTTTTAGCAATGAGGTTCATTAACAGCCTCTATAAACACGCTGACAATCAGTTGAAAACCTGAAAATATTAGGTGTATATAAAAATGGATTATGCCATAAAGGAACCTCCCTGCGCTGCCAAATGTGTTTACAGCAAGCTGTTGCGGGTGTTAGGCATAATGATTCCTCTTCATCACTTTCAGTAGGTCTTGCTTATAGCAAAAGGTGTTTGAGGACTGATCCACACTCTAAATTAATTAGGAGCTGTTGATCTAATGGGGTTACATGACGTGAGTGTATTTGGGAGTTGCTGTGTCCACAACATTGCTCTTGGCAAGTGGAAACTGCCCCACCAATTCTTGCATAGTGCCAAGGTTGTCTTGGGAGGTACTTGGTCCTTCACTTGGTTTAGTTGAACATTTTGGCTTTGACAGGAAATGTTTCCTTCTTTCCCTTCTTTCTCTTACATACATCACAGTGCCCCTTCAGTTACTTTTGCATTGAGTAATTCAGTTGTGCTTAAGTTTTCAGGTGATGTCTGCTGTTTCATTCATGTGTCACCTGTTTCTGGTGCCTGTCATTTGGATGTGTCTGCTTTTGCTGGCCTTGTATGCTCACTTCTGGAGACATGAGGTCTCCAGAGACTGGCAGGAATGGTTGGTTGGCTCAGGATGCAGCAAAATTGTAAATAACAGTCATTTGGAAATGGTACTGTCTGGCAAGGGAGCAGAATTCCTTATTTTGAGAAGATGGAGATCTGAGGCATTATCCTTTCTCATTGTTCTTTTTTACAAGGTTAGAAACCTTGTTTTCAAGTACACCACCTAATGGTCATTCACCCTTCCTCTCCTAACTTTATCAGCAGCTGTCCAGATAATGAAGTGCACTTGAGCATCTTCCACTAACACATTTATCTCTTTAATGTCACAATAACAAGTGATTCATTGGGCATATAACAGCAAGTGATCAAACCACCTCTGGCTCAGCATGTATGTGTTGAAACAGCCTATGACAGTGAAGGAGTGTAATTAGCAAGACACATAGAATGGGATTGAAGAAAGATGTGAAAATAAGCAGAAGGATTTGAAAAGGATTAGGAGACTAAATGACAAACCAGTGGTTAAATGGTGCATGATTAATGCCTGTACAAGTAAAAGGTTGACTAAATATTGTGACTCTGTAATGGCTGCCCGAAAGCAATCGAAAATGGTTTGTTTGGAAGATTCTAGAGGTGGATTTATATCAACACATATGCTGACTCTGGGCTTAGACCTGTTTCTTAGACTTGGCTTAGGTCAAGGTGAGCATCCTGAGTAAGGCTGAAGATGAAACTGTGCTTGATCTCCAGTCTTTAATGTTAACAATCAGCATGAAAATATCAGATACCCTAGTGAAATGCTATGAGAGGGTTTATTCCTCTTCTGAACCTTGGTATAGGTGGGAGTGTCAAAACTGTTGAGTCACACAGGCAATTGGTGGCTTTTTGTTGTTAAAGGACATTGTAATGTACTGGAGCTGTTTTTCTTAGTGCTACAAAACTGGTTTGTGTATGCAAAAAGAAGCTGAAGAAGGTGCAACTTCCACAGTGCTTGGAGAAGTAAATAGGAGTTGCTCTCAGTCACATAGAATTGCTGGGTGTCACTCTTTGTCTTAATACTGACTTTATTGTGCCTTTCATATAATGCCTGATATGGGGCTGGATTTCACCTTTGATTTCTTGGGCTGCATCTTAAATTCTCATTTTCAAGGAGGTACTGAACTCTTCCATGTGTGTAGTAAATACACTGTTGAGGATTTGAGCAAACTCTTCGAGCTTTCTATTTCCTGTAGTATCTGTGTCTGCTGCTTTAGGATCAGTATTTGCATTGTTCCTCCCATTCCTTGCTTTCAGTCTAGACCTCCAGCCATTCTTACATGTGCTCTCTTGTGTCTTAGGGGAAGCAAAGTTGTATATTAATGTGTTTTATAGCTCAAGATTTGCCTCATACCAATAAAAGCCAACAGAAATTAAGTGTATCCTAATGTTGAGATGCTTTGTCCAAAGATTTGTGGTTCACACAATTTTTCCATTGGGAGCATTGAAGCAGAGCTGCAGGGCAGGGAAATTCTGAATGCAGCTCAGTGCATGGTTTTGGCTACTAGGAGGAACATTTGCTGTTACTACTGCACTATGGACCCCAGTGAAATTATTCTGTAACATTTGATTTGTTGTGTGTGTACTTCCCAGAGGGTTGGGAGCTACTTCATTGAGAAGATTGCTGCCATTGCTTGCCATGTTTTAATGAACATAAAAGGTAGTGTCTCCTCTTTGAGGTTTCCACTGGACTGGCACTCTACAGCATGTCAGGAAGACTGTTCTGAGGGAAACCAAGCTCTGTGTTCAATAGCTCCCAGCTTACAGAGTTGAGTCTCTGAGCACTAAATTATTGTGAGCTCAGTAATTCATCTCTCTTCAACTGGTTTATTGTAATATGACGTATTAATAAGTTGGCTTGGAATGCTCACTTAATGCTTTAGCACAGAGCAAAGTGAAACCAAGCCTTGCACTAAGCACAGATTGCACGTTGTATGAGCAATACACCATTTCCCAGCAGCTGGCCCCAGAGGGACAGTGTAGTAGCAGGTAAAGTGTGTGAGAACTGGACCTCCTAAACTCTAACCTTGTTTTGTCCATCAGTATCCTTTCCCAACACTCATTCTCTGTCTCTCCTTTGCCATAGAACGACTTCAGTTCATGCTTTCTTTTTTCAGAAGTAGGTTTTGATGTTTAATGAGGTGCTTGTAGAGCAGTGGACGAAACCTGCCGGGGTTACTGTGCTTGCTGATGGTGTTAGAGCTGGAGGAAAACTGCCAGAAGGTGCTGATTCCTTGGTAAAAACAAACCCTTTAAACTTTTCTGGTCTTTATTCATGACTGGTTTTTATTTCTGCATCCTGCATGGGTTTCAGAGGTTGAATGGTGACAACTCCTGGTACCAATCTGTAGCCTCCTGTGTGGGTGATGTTGGAGGAATTTGTGCAGTGCAGCCTTTCCAGGCTTTAAATCCATCTGAATCCTGGGACCAGAGCATCCAAGTGGCCAGGCAGGGATAGCACACCAAGTATCAAAACTCATAGAATGGTTTGGATTGGAAGGGACCTTAAAGATCATCCAGCTTCAACCCCCTCCCACGGGCAGGGATGCCTTCCACTAGAGCAGGTTGCTACAAGCCATGTCCAACCTGGCCTTGAACACTGCCAGGAATGGGGCAGCCACAGCTTCTGTGGGCATATGAAAGAATCTCTGGGGGTGCTTGTGAAATTGTGTCATGTACAGAAGCTTGTATGTACTTCATGAAGTTGACCTTTTTCATTCTTTTTTGGTGAAGTTTGTTGTTTAGCTGTGTGCAAGCTGAGTCTGAAGGGCTTGCAGCCTCTGTTCTCTAGTTCACCTTACAGTGATGGTTTACAGCTTCTGTTATACCTCACTGTGGAAGACAAAATGTAACACTTTGAATTCATTAAGCAGTTCTGCAAAGGAAGAGAACTATTGAAAGGGAAAGCTATTTTACACAACTGTAAAATACAGGGGTAGAAGTCACTTGTCTGTAGCAGAAAATATATTAAAAAGACAAATATTGTATAACATTCAGAAAGGCCAAGTCATGCATGTTTCTCAAGACCAGCCAGGTATATGGCTTATAGGACACCAGGAGGATGTACAAGTCATTCATGGATCCAGAGAACTAAAATTTAGTAGTGACTTCAAAGTCAGATGTGGCCTTAAGGTTTCTTGGATTGAAAAGTGCAGTAGGAGCAGGAGTGAAACATCTTTCACCAAATGAGGCCAAGGACAAAGCACAGACCTCCGAACATCTGCACATCATGACCTAGAAACTGCTTCAGCTGGGAGACCTCCTTTGGTGGAGGCTGCAAAGTGCTTTCTGTGCAAGTGTCAAGCTCGCAAGTGGATTCACTTTGGTTATCACAAGCACCTTTCCAACCATTAAGCTTCTCCAAATGAATATTTAGGTAAATGGGAAGCTTTGAAGCAAACACCCATGACCGCACTTCACTCGAGTCGTCCAGCAACCTGCGAACTGACCTGTCATGGGTCAGAGTCACCCATTAGTGCTTGAAGGTCCTGGGCTGGCCTGGCCTGCTAACCTGCTTGCTCAGGAACAGAGCACCTTCTGCCTGAACTGACCAATGTTAACTTCTGGTAATCCTGAACAAGTACCAGCTACTTTCAAAACTCAGGGCAATTCATGAACAAAGAAAGGGCAAGAACCATCAGCAGATACTAGAAGCTCACTCTCCCAGTGCTAGTTGCTGAGATTTCTTCTAGACATAACTAAGATATGAGCAAGTCTTCTTGTTGCTTACTACAAAAATTATGTGTGAAACAGGTAAAAAAGAAAGGCAAATGGCAGAATTAATGTATAGCTGTGTGGGTGTATTACTGGTGAAAGGGAGGAGTGGTACCAGTGCTGAGGAGTGGCAGAGAGGTTTCTATTACTGAAATGTGTCATAACCCATCAGTAACTTAGAGACAGAGGAAGAGCTTTGGGACATGACTCAATAAACACCTGACAGTTCAGTTTTGATGTTCTTTCAATGGAGTTGTTTCTGTGTAGTTGCTCATTCAAGCATGGCACAGAGTACAGGTTTTAATGCTGGTGCAGCTATAGGCAGGTTCTTATGAGCACTGCAGCATCATCACTGGTGGTCGAGGCATGTATGGAATCATACATGAGCATGCTGAGGGAGAGGGGAGCAACAGATGCTTTATGGAGGAGCAGGGTCTGCCCTGGTGGTCTGGACACGTAGGGAGATCAGGTAGGACATCCAGTAAACCTATTGCACAAGCTTTAGAGGAGGGAAACTTGGAAGTGGTTTAGGAAGGAAATAGGAAACTACTGCAGTCTGAAGATTTCACTTCTCTGCTGTGGCAAAACAGAAGGATTTAAGAGGGTTTTGTGTCTTCAAAGGTGCCTGGAGAAAGTCAGGGAGATGGCAAGAGAGTCCGACATGATGGAGGAAACCTGTGAGGGAGATGAATGCTGAACATCAGCCTTCAGCCTCCTGACTTCTTCCACTCATTAATTTTATTCAGCTGCTTTTTGAACCTTGTTCATGTCCAGCAGCACCACAAAGTCCTGCAGTGAGGAGATACCCACTCATTGGAAGGACCAATGTCTGCTGCCCCTCTTGCATCATTAGAAAGTCTTCTAAGTTGTTGGCATGATGAATTCTTGGCTGTTGGTCACCACAGAGCTGTGGTGCGACAGACTCATTTTAGCACACTATGCTGGCTTAATGGCAGTAATAGAAAGTCAATTTATAGGCAAGAGCAAATTGCCTTTTTATATGGGGAGGAGGATAATTCCTCCCATGTGTTACATTATTAAATCTGTAATCTTCATTTCTAATGCTTTTCAAAAGTGAATATTAACAGAATCTAAAATTCAGATCTTAAATTTATGAGCTGCATTTTTTTCACCAAGCTCCTCAAGTTCTATAATTTGTCTTTAAAGGTGAACTTCAGCAAAGGTAGGTTTTCTTTTAGTTTAACTTAATAAATTGAAATCCCTTACTTGTTCCTTATCTCTGGACAAGCTTAAAGGCTCCAGAGATACTTAAATGTAAGTAGCAATAGTGGATACCTATTTCTGGCTTTGCTGAGTGGTGTGTTCTGAGTTCAGGCTTATTCCCTGGTGATAAAAGACACTGGAGAGAAAAAAAATGCCACATTTTCCTATGCCATTTGCTAGCGAGGAGGCTGTTGTGATGCTCTCTTGTTGCCAGGGAAACAGAGACTTGAACTCCTGGCTCCACAGGAAGGAGGAGGAGGAAGAGGAGGAAAGGACTTTGCCATTTCCCTCCTGAGCTTGCTATGAATTTTGGACTCATGATCAGGACTGTGAATGTGTCGGGACCGAGGGTCTCTCTCTGAAGTTCATTTTCAGAATTGTGTGTCCTGCCTCCTTATGTTTGTCTCTATTTTGAAGTAAATCTGAAGGCTGGAGCCTGATGGCACAGCTCCATTCTCGTACTGATACCATGGGGTAGGTGGCTGCACGCACGCTGGGCATCAGCACAGTTATTGCACAGAGCAGGGTGAAATGGAGCCTGTGGTGTGCAGGCAGTGGTGGAATGGGATTGTCCTTCTCTGACCTTGCCAGCACCATCCTGAGAAATCCCAGGGCCTCCTTATGTCAGCCCAGTCTCTGAGTATGAGATTAGCAATGTAACAGTTAACTGGAAGTGCGAGAAGGAAGCAAGTTATGCAGACACAGGTTCTTCATAGCAAGGTTAATGTCGTGTCCTCTCTTGACCTTGTTTCATTACTATTGGTCCATCATCAAAAGAAGTTCCCATCAAGCATTTCTTTCTTTGTTACTTATGTTAAAACTCTTTTTTTCACTCCTAAATAAAGATACATACTGCTCTGTGGTGCATGTTTGATCTTCCTGAACTGGCATTGTCTGGTGCTGGCTGTATCACAAGCCCATACTTTGCTTTTATTCTTCTTCATCTGTTCTCTTTTCTCACAGTGGAGAGAGAAATCAGCAAGGTGCTCTGATGCAGTTTGTTCATCCTTGCTTCTTCTACAGAATGTATTTAGAAATACTTGGCAGGAATGATGAGATTTTGGTGAACTTGCTGCCATGTAATTGCCATGGGGTAGCCTTGCAACAAACAGCCATCCGCTTCTCCTGAGGCTGTGCTTGTCCACGGCTGTTTTACACTGTGATTAATACAAACTCCATTCAGTACAATATTGAACACCACAGTGGGTCTGTTCATGACAAAGGACTGATTCTTTCTGCATCTAATGGTTGGTAATTGAGAAAAGTAGATCTTTGTACTGTTCCTCAGAGGTATTAATCTGCTGCATTGATGGCTTTCTCCTCTAATTTTCAGTAGTCTTCAGACAGGCATGATACTTTGGTTGGTTTCCCATGTTCTCCAGTATCTTTCAACAGAGGTGAAGACAATTATGTCTGTTTTGCAGCTCTGGCCAAAAGGCTTTTTTTCCCCCCCCTATTGGAAGCTCAGTATTCTCCTTAGACAAATGGTGAGCTGAATTTCCTGAATGGACTTCACATAATTTGAGGTGTTTTTATAGCTGAGCATGACTTTTGAGCATGCAGAAAACAAATGTAGGAGGCAGTTATGTGTCTGCCATGTTTGTCTGTGGGAGAGTTTATCACTCAGATGAGTCTGCATGCAGTTCTAGGGTTGGGCTGTGAAAATTTGCTTGTGGTTTTTTTTTTTCCTTAGGAGGCTGCTACTTAAATCTCAATGCCTCTGTTTTTGGTATTGGATGGTGTTTTCCATGTCTTAACAGTTCCACTTGTCACCAGTTGAAGATATTTATGATGTATGATTGGCAGGGCTGTCTGCTATAAGATGAAACCCAATGTTTTGTCCACTTTGATTTCTTAGTCACTATGAATCTCTTTACATTGTAAGGTCAGTCCTGTCCTCCTTTTGGGCATCAGAGCCTGACCGCTCTCTAGCATCTGTCCAGAGATGCCTGCAGCATCTTTGCATTGTGACTGTGAGAGGCAGGGTGCTCTCTTTTCACTGCGCCCAAGCAGAGCCAGGCACTTGGGCTGTATTAAAATGATCTTGATCCTTTGTACTAGGTTAGGGGAGGAAATCGTTCTGTTTAGTGTACCTGTGGTGGGATGCAGCAGCTGCCCAGCACAACAGGCACTGCACAGCCATGGACCTGTCAAAGGATGTGTCTGCATGAGCCAAATGCATAGAATTAAAGGAGGAAAATGTGCTGGTTTGCTTGCTTCCTTTAGCATTCGCTACAGCTTTACATGAAAGTACCTTTGGTGAAGCCTGACACAGATATCATCTGGTGAAATTGCCTGGAATTAGAAGCTGAATGCCTAGAATTGTTTGACTTCCCTGGAAACCAGACCATCCTCTCCCCCTCTCTGCTTCCACAGTGGATCAAATAATTGCTTCCAAATGGACGCAAGTTATTAAGCAGTGTGTATAATTAAAGTCAACTCCTTGTGAATTCAGTCCTTCATTTCCTTAAGGAAAATATGATGAAGTAATTACAACCCAAGCTAAACACAAATCAAACGCTATTCTAAGTGCGATTCTGCACCGTGATTCTAGTTTATGAATGACTCCAGGGTTCTGTGGGCTTCATGCCTGTTACAGAAATTGGCTGTGTTTTTAATTGTGTTTATAACAAATGAACAAAAGGTTCCATGACTCACTCCCTGTGCCAAGACTGCTGCTCACTCTTTGTGCTCACGCAAACGTGGTCTTGACAGAGTCACTCGCTCCTAAAAGAGCGTCACTGGAGCAGAAGAAAAGGAGGAAAATCTCGTTAATAAATCTGGCCTTGTCAGTTCTTTCCCCCTGAATTTTGCCTGTACCAAACCTAAACTTTACCTGCCTTAGCTGTGACTGTGAGGGAGGCAATTGTTGTTCAGAACTTCAGCCAGAAACCTGTCGTTACCCCTCTCTCCGTCATTCCTATGGTGGGAATGTCATAGCACATGCTTCCCATTTTCAACCAAATTTGGTAGAGAAGTGGAAGGTAAGGAGACTCTACAGATGCTGTTAAAAGATGGCTCTGAGTAGAAAGACCCAGACTAATGCCCCAGAAGAAAAGGTCTGCTGTATAATCTCAGCTTAAAAGAAACGTTCTGAGTGAAAGCAAAGCACTGGAGCCAAGTGATGTAAATCCCCTTGGTGGAAAGGTAGGTCACTCCTCTGAGAAGTTTTCATGGCTTCTGGAGGCTCAGGACCCGAGTTCTTTTCTGCAGTGGGAAAACACAGCTTGCAAACAGGCTGCTGAAGTGATCTTGTCCACTGATGTCTTCCCAGTGAAGAGCAAAATGCTGGGCCAGGCAGGTTCAGCGGGGCTCAGGAGGGGCAGAACAGCCTCTGGCAAAGCTTTCTGGCTTCGTGAAGAGTAGGCAGGGTAGCTCTTTCATCTCGTGCCAACCTTCTCTTGCAATGACTCTTTCTGGCTGCTTTATTTTTGGGAAGTCACCTCATTTTTGTGACCCTCTTCTAAACTGAGAGGTGTTTTGTAGCTCAAACTCATTCATATTTCAGATCCTGGACTTAAGCATCATCCTCAGAGTTATTAACAGTGTGAGATGGATGACAGAGTTAGGACAAAGTGCTCTGGTTCAATGCACTTGTAATTAAGTAGAGATCCTCACCTGGCCTTCATAACTTAGGTTGGTCAGCTGGAGGACTTCTAGCCACTGGGGCATGTCGGCTCCACCTCTGGTCCTCCTTTTGTGGAAGAGTAAAAAGAAAGCCCTGGGATGGCCTTGGCAGACAAACCAGCCACCCACCTTTTGGCTTTTCATGTTTTCCTGGTGTCCAGATCATCATAGTTTTGAGAGTTTTGAACTAAGAACACTTAGAACACTGCTGCTCATTGGTACTAGGTCTGACATTTCCCCCAGCTCTTTAGGAATAAGTATTACAATAGTAGTTTAAAACCTGTTACTTATTCGTATCAATTGCCTGTGGCTGTGCCAAGTTATCCATTTGCTGAGCCCATAAGCTAAACCTTCCTTTACTTGGCATATACTCAGATATAAGACTCCCAGGGTCTCCTGGGGGAGCAAATGTCAGAGGGGGAGTCAAACTCCTAGTGGGGTTTAAACCACAAAGTCTAAGAAGTGGGAAGGCTGGGTCTCCCTCTTATTGTGCAGTTGGAATATATGTGTGTATGTATGTGGATACGAGGAAGATGCTCCTTCCTGTGAGGGTGGTGAGGCGTCAAAACAGGTTGCCCAAAGAAGTGGTGAATGCTCCATCCCTGGCAGTGTTCAAGGCCAGGTTGGACAGGGCTTGGGCACAACATGGTCTAGTGTGAGGCATCCCTACCCACGGCAGAGGGGTTGGAACTAGATGATATTAAAGTCCTTTCCAACCCAAACCATTCTTTGATGCTATGATTCTGTGGGGTTTTTAAGCCTTCAGTCCTTGCTCCAGCACAAAAGAATGAGAGGCTGGAGAAAGGCCTTAGATGTGCCTGTCCCAGGCATGCACAGCTCCTGGGACAACCAGTGCAGCATCAGCAGTCCCATGTTTGCCCATCCCTGGGGACCTGGGCCTGCAGAGGGGCAATGCTGGAATTTCATTGCCAGGCTGCTGGAGGACCAGTGCAGCAGTGAGTTTCTGTATGCATATGGACATTTCATTTAATGAGGCTCTCCTGCAAAGCAGGGCAGACTGGGGAGGAGAAGAGGGCAGCGTGTTCCATTTTCTTATAAAAAAGCAAAAAGCAGAAGCCGCCATCAGATGAAGCTGTTTGGATCCGGCTGCTGCAAACAAAACAGAGACATGGAAAGAATTCTGAAGAGCTGGATCTAGCTGCTGAGTCGTTCTCATGAAATGCTCTGAAAGAAACAGAGATTTGTATTAGTTTTATGGCACTGTAACTTTTTTATGGGTGAAAGCTAAACAATTTTTTTATGGTAGTCCAAAAATCTGTTTAAAAATCACTGACAGTGGAATATGTGTGTTTCCCATTTGGTTTGCTCACTTTCTCTCTTGTGTCTGTGAAGGAGGAAATCTCAAAGTAACTTTCCTGGCTGTATTTTAGGTGCAGAACCTTTTCTTTAGACATTTTAAAATGAAAGTTTTGGCTGGTTTTTAATACAGATAAATTATCCAAAAGGTCAGAATTACAAATAGTCTCATGGGAACTATTTAACCTCAGATGGCACAGAAATAATATTTCACACTTTCTGAGTTTAAAATATGAAGGTGGAGCTCATGAAGATAGGAAGCAAAATCAGTGCTTCACCAGCATTCCACCCATCCTACAAGAGGTGGTAACATCTTAACTGGGGGTGGAGACCTACTTAAATACAAGCATAGCTGGGTTTCAGACGAGCCTGAAGGAGAAAACACTCACTGCTTTAAAGTAGTTAAGGAGTTTGGGATCCGGGCTGGGCTGTGTGGTGTAGGAACTACAGGCAAGCCTAAAAACCAAAGCGTGGGGTTTGGTGCTTCCCCTGCCCACACTGATGGGGTGGGAGAGAAATAGAGGGTTGTCTCCTTGGGGTGGTGGGAGGGAAGGACAGGCTTTGCAGGGGAGTGTCAGATCTGTGTTCTGGTTTTGGCATTTATAAGGGAGGAAGTAGAAGAAGGTTAGCTTTGTAGTGCCTAAATTAAGCTTCAGTTAGGCTTGAAATAGGGCTGTTGCTTCATAGCAGCTCACAGAGCTCCTGTGCCGGGCACAGGGATATCGTGAGCTGCCCTTCTGCAGGCAAGAGGAAGTTTTGTGCTGTGCATCTTGAGCTCAGTGGGTAAATGAGGGAGGCAGCCTCTGAGACTGCTGCCAGGTGCCTGCTTAGTAAAATTAACCTTGGGAATGATTTTTGGTCCTCTTTTAATGGTGGGGAAGAAGAAATAAAAATGACGGGTTCAGGGGGGAGTTGGTTTGACAGTCATACATCTGGGCATGGGGTCAGCCCCTGCCTTTTGGTGTGAATGAGGAAGGACAGGGTTAAACATCAGAATGAGAGAAAGCATTTTAGTGCTGGAACACCACAGTGGCCCAGAGGAGTGGGATGTGTTGGTGACTGTGGTGGGAGTTTGGAGGTGTTTTGCTGACATCTCCATGGCTGCCTGCACAGGTAGCATGTCATGGCCCCGCTCTGCAATCAGTGGGGCTCTGTAGCTCTCACAACAATACAAATAGCTGCTAATTTTACTATTTTCTGGCTCTTCCAAGAAGAGTTGACGGACCTTTCCCAACCCTGTGGATGTACTTAATCTGTACACATTGAAATATTTTCTTCTTCCATGCTATGGAAGACTTTCTGCTTAATTTGGGAAGAGCGTGATTTTATTAGTGTCTGAAAGTAGGACAAGGGGAACGAAGCAAACAGCCTGATTAGTGCCCCTGCTTATCCCCAGCCATTTTCTGTCATTTCTGGTGTATTATTCAGGCTGTGATGTTAGCCTGGCATGTTCTGGAGCACACAGTACAAACTGCCTCTCTTTAGGTGCTCATAATTCACACTCCATTAGGATGTCGATGTAGGGAATACTTGGCAGGATGTCAGAGCTTGCCGGGCATGAGGAGATTGAGTTCATCTCGTTAAACTGCATTCTGAAGTGACAATCCAGTAGTTAGATGGGCTTTTTTTCCTCAGCAGTAGCATCCCCTCAGGAGAGCAGCATGGCTTGTTCCGAACAGAGATACTGATGTAAAAGGGTTGTGGTGCCCACCCCGACAGCCGTTCTGCTCAGCATGTGCCAGGCTGCTGCAGGTGTTGGATGTTCATGCAAGGCTGTGGGAAGACTTTTCCCCCTTTTTGCAGCTGAACAGTGGAATTCTTTTATTCATCTTGGAATTGCTTCATGGCACACACATCTTAGCACACGTCTGTAGGGATTCAGCATCTGACTAAACAGAAATAAATCTTCTATTTTAAAACCCATTAGGAACAACAATGCAGTGGCAGAGTTTGAAGCGGAGAAGTTAATGTGTTGGCTCTTTGCTCAGAGTATTTAAGTAGTAGGTAAAATGGTCAGCGCTTCAGCAGTCTCCCAGGGTGCTGAGCTGAGGCTCCCACTGCTGCTTTTTGCCCACAGATGTGCCGAAGACCAGCAGTTGGACTTGGGGGCTACCTTCTGAATCTGAACAGGTGATAATATGTGCAATTAGGAGTAATAATGTGTATGGCTTTGGTGTTTTCCCTTCTTCATTTTCAGCCCCAAACTGACATGCATCATCTTTTCTCTGGGGCAGATCTTCATGGAGAAGAAAGCAAGAATCATCTCTGGTTTTGATCTGAAGAGTGAAGTTAGTGGCTATGGAAAATGAAAGGGCTTGTGAGCCCGTGTTTGAGGGAAGGATAGAGCAGGCAGATGCAACGTAAACCACTGCATAGCTCAGGGTATATATCTTTTGCAGCCAGGCAGGTCCTATCCTGCCCAACCAGATACCCCTGGATGCTGCATGCAGATGCTCTCAGGATTGCAGGTATTCATCCCCCTCATTTCTATATGAGCTACACCTTGCTCTGAAGGGTACATTGACAATGCCACATGGGTTTCTCTTTGTTTCCTTTCTGGTATTGTCAATTTTCTGTGTTTCCTAAGTGCTGGTTTCTACCTCATTTTGGAGCAAAGCTGATAATTCACTTGCTGAGGACCCCAGGTGTGAAGTCGAAGAACAGAGCCTGCCCAGGTCGATACCCTGCAGCATGTATGGATGCAAGTCGATGGGCACTGCTTGGTTTGGGTAAGAAAAGCAATAGATATGCAGCCACTTTGCTCAAGCTTGGACTGGTCTTTTCTGGAAAACACAAAATGCTCCCTTTTCTAGATTTTTGCAACAGAAACAAATGAAAGTAAGCATCCAACTGATATTCCCCTTGCACCCCAATGTAACGTTTAGGAAGGAAATAAGCTAACCAGGTTGCTTTGCCAACCCCTTGGTGTGTTTATGGAGTAGCCTGCATTGGTGCTGTGTGGCCATGTGCTTTGGGTACTGTGTTCTATGCTTGGAAGCAGTTGGTTAATTTAAGAGCAAAGCTGATTGAGCTGAGATTCAGTCAATTCCTAATCTCAGGGTTAAATCAATATCTATTAATTTTGAAGTATGGGAGGGTCCATAGTGTATGCATCATGCTGGTTTCTTTTTGTGTTGGTAGTATCCAGCAAACTGAGCAAACATGGAGGAGAAAATTGAGAACAAAAAGGAACAGAGAAGGAAAGTACCAAATACCTTGGTTTGGGAAAAGGAAGCGTGAAGAGAGGAGGTAGTGTAAGGACAACAGTGGAAGGTGCACACTGTCCCTCAGAAATATCAACTCAATAAGCATCTATCTTAGAGTAATTCTGTATAAGAGTAATAATTATATAATGACAACCTTGTGATGAGCTATTGCAGAACTCACATGGATTTTTCAAGACTTGATGGCCTCTGAGCACAGAAGAACCTGTCAGCAGCTGAAAGGGCTTTGAAGAATTGTGCGTTGGACTGATACAGAAGAGGATGTGAGAAATGGTGACTCTTTCCTTGAGGCAGAGAAGGAGACGCTGCCACTCTTATTTACTTCGTGCCCGTGAGATGAAGGCAAATACAGTTCTTGGTGGAAGTTGATTCTGCCACAGGAGTGACATCATCCTTGAGAAGAGCTGCTTTGGCAGCTGAAAACATATTTAAGGAAGGGGAACTCTCCAAAGGGTGCCCTGTTCTGTGCAGGGCACTCACATGATCGCCTTTCTCCTCTTTGTCCATTACTGGGTTGTCTGGAGGGAACTTTTTGGCAGTTGGTCTCAGACAAAATTAGGGGAAACATTATGAGATCCAATTAATAAAGAACAAAATAATGGCATATAATTAATATCAGTCAGGAAGGATTTAAGGAAAATGGGTCTTGCCAGACATTTTTTTTCATGGAGTTTTAGTAGAAGCAGGTATCTGGGTAAATGTGTGAAGTATTGTCAGGGTTTTGTCCTAGAACAACATGACCCTAAAAAATATGGTAGTGACAAATAGATTAAAAACTTGCTTCACATTTCATAGAGCAATTGTTAAGGAAAAGCCTCAAAGGGAGGAGGATCTTTTGAAGGCCTGGTGCTATTCAGCGTTTTCATTTGATTTGGAACAAGCATGAGTTTAAGCCTCACTGAATTCACAGGTGACAGGCACATTAGAAAGGCAGGAAATAGTATTGAGAGTGCAAAAGTTGTATAGAACAGTTGGGACTTTTTTCTCTCTCTCCAAGTATAGTGTATTTTCTTGCATATTTCTCAATATAATCTTCTACAAGGTTATACCAGCAGGACAGGGACTGCACGGTGACCAGGTGAGGTGCAGTGCTGCACTAAGAGCTTACTGTGGTCTTGGGAGATGCAACCAAAAGCTGTGAAGATGAGAGTACAAACTGATTTTTTACCTCTGCATGTGTTTTTGCACTAAAATGCAGTCTCCAGTTCTCCCATGGGCATTCTCAAAAGGGCATTTAAAACCTGGGAAGGTCATTAAAAAGGGTCAAGGGCAGGTTTAAAAAATGCCAGAGCATGAGAAACATAAAGAGCTCAATCTGTTTAACTTGTCAGAAAATATTGAGAGGTGACTTGATTCTACACTGCAGAAGAGTTTTTATAGCAAGTACACAAAACAGCCCTCACAGTAGAGAAGGGCATTAAAAACCTGATGGGTGACAGCTGAAACCAGGCAAAGTTAAGTCACATCCCTAAATGTCAGGTAGTAAAATAAACCGCATGGGCAAATGGCAGATACTTCATCTCTTGGTATCTTCAAATACACAGTAGATGGCTTTTAGAAGATATTCTTAGGCCAAATGTAAATTGTTTGGCTGAACAGAGCAAAATCTAAGCGCCTGTCAGCAGAGAACTTGGCAAAGTGTCTGCTGGTTCCTTCTGGTTCTTGGCATCGGGGAGGTGATGTGTATCTTCATCCTGGATATTTGGGCAAAAAATACCTCTTTCCCAAGGTCATCCTGAAGCAGAACCTGCTCTTCAGCTGCATGCTGCACTGCAGGCCTGACCCGCTGCTTAACCTTTGCCATTTACTGCTTAATTGGAAAAGGTGCAGGGAATAAATCTGGAGACATGCAGAAAGTGTCGATCAACTCCTACTTACTCCAGGTACTGCTGGAATTAAGACAAATGTTTTTACTACAGCACCCACATAGATGCATATCATTTACCTTCTTAATATGCAGAGGTGTTGAAGCACAGTATTTCAGGTAAGGGAAGGGGCACAACCCCTGTGCCGTGCTCAACACTCACCAGAAAAGGTTGCTAGTGGGTGACTGTTGTTCGTGAAGTGTTTTCACTCTGCAGACGAGCAGTGCAGCTTTGTCCACATTAATTTCCTTCCTGTGCTGACCCTTTCCAGTGTACCGCTACTGATTCTTTTCCCACTGAAGGGGTTAAAGCGCTGTGTTTGTATTACATGCTGATTACAGGTAAAATTTAACCAAAGGGTTTATATGAATCATTTCAGAACCTGTGTTGCATTTCTGGTGGCATCAGTGGTGCTTGTGCTGATCTCTGACCCTCGTTTAGTCTCCACTCTGGCTGCAGTGATTTGGGAGCTTATCTTTTTGGCAAAACACGCTACTCCCCTCCTGTTCATGGGAAACTTCTGGCAAAAAGAGACTGGAGGGGGAAAAGGCTGGCAAAACCTTTCTGCAGAATAATGAGAGATGGTTTCTGAGCTGCAAGAATTGCTGTGCATCTCTGTCTGGAAGGCGAGGGAGGAACAAAGGATTCTTGTCATCTCTTCCTGTCGTCACCTTTTTCAGAGTTTCTCCATTATTTTTTAATGAGAATATCCATGTCATAGCTGTAAAAGCAATGAGAAATACTAGAAAAGCACCCACTCATAGAAAGGCAGCAGTGCAAAGCTGTGCATGGGGTGCTTTTGAGCCTTGTTGTGCCCCAGCTCTCATTTGTTGCTGGATGTGGATGCAGAGTCTTCTAAGTATGAATGTCTCATTAGATTGGGGAAATAAGAGATTTTTCTAAACAGGTATTTGTTTCCTACATTTACATCATGTGCTGCTTTGACTCTGTTTGCCTACCAAGGCTCTTTTAAGGACTGACCTAAAAGGCACAGAAGGATGAGCGTTCTAAGAGTGCAGGCCTGAAGGAGGGATGGACATTGATGGACGTAGATGACTAAAAGATTGTTTGTGGAGCCAAATGTGAGGCAAATTAAATGGACCATAAAAGTCTATGGGATGCTCTTTGAAGGGAACCTACAAACCCCATACAGCAATGAGGCATGTAGATGGTGCGTCAAAGGCAGCTGTTCTGCAGTGATTGGGGAAATTGGTAAGGCCATTTCACGAGCTTTGCTTTTGTTGATGCCTGTATTGTTACTCTTGCCTGAAGGTTTGGATTTTGGAAGCACATTAAAAATATGTTTTATGTTTGTGTGACTTCCTGATTTGTACAATGTGCTTCATACATTGCTCTAGGCACACAAACAATACAAACTGTAGTTAATGTTAACCCAGAACATGCATATTCTATCCTTTCAGCCCATGGGGACGTGAGTACACATGCTGCACCATATGTGAGGACAGCAGCTGGTACAGAGCCCTGGGGCCAGCACTTTTACCCAGTTGGAAACCTTATAATATCAAAGGAAAAGGGACTTTATAGCTGTATTTATGACAGAGTTTTTATCTAGCATTTCAGAGTAGGTATAATTTGAGAAATAGAAAACATTTCTGATATCTTACTTATTCACATCAAGATCTAAAGCGAAATGCTCTGGGAGCAATAGTTGGCTGCCTTTTCTCCTGTTTTGTTCCTAAATGGGGATGGTTGAACATCTAAAGAAAAGCATTTTAAGTCAAACAACTTGCTACACAAATAAGAACATTCTGCGTGGATTAGACAAGCTCTTACAGATATCCTCATACTTCCAAAGCAGTTGGGAAAGAATTGTTTCTTTACCATTTGAGGATCCCGAGTTCTCTAGATTCTATAGCTGGGTCATTTCTTCTCCAGGGGTGGTAGGCAAAAAGCTGGCAGGTTTCTGAGAGCACAGCGGGTCAGAGGTTTTGTTGCCTGAATCCAAGTTATTGGGGAGACATCTTTAAAGGATGTAGATAATTCTGCTTTGTTCAGAACACTCGTAGCAGATGTGTTTCAGGATGAATGCTGTATGTGGGATGGAATCTGGAGCTTCCGAACACCAGCTAAAGCAATTAATAGTAATGGTATTCATTACATATTCATTACATAACATGGTTTGTTCTGAGAAACAGACTGCTTGAGGTGGAGGATGAAAATAGCAGCTGTTAATTTCAGAGGGCTGAGCCTCTGAAGACTGCACTCAGGAGGAAACAGAACCTCCTCAATTCCCTTTGTGCTGTGGCTGAGGGCAAGCACAGAGGGGAATAGTCCTCTCCAGGGTTTTCCACTGCTGGTGCCTTTCCAGGTGCCATCAGGTAACATTTTGGCTGTGCTCAACCATTCGCCTCTAGCTCATCCTGCAGGGCTTATGCTTTCCTAGCACCTCTGGTGCTGCCTGGCCTTTTTCTTTCCTCTGCTCCCTTGATGCTGTCACCAGGACTTGCTGCTCTGCACAGTCTGAGCAGCAACATGGGATTTAGGAAATGTTTTTAGGTACGGTCAGGGGCTGTATGCCTTGGCTATGCCTATGGTTACTGCTGTTCCCAAGCTGGGTAGCTTCATGTACAGCCTTTGTGCCTTCATGCGCTTGCACCCAGTGCATAATTCATTGATACAAATGACTTGAGTAGGTAGGGCAGTGTGTATGTTTTGAGTGTCTACTTGCCACTGTGAAAGGCTCTGGGAGCAATAGCTAACTGCCTTTTCTCCCCTTTTGCTCCTAGATGGGGATGGTCGAAGACTCAAAGGAGCCATCCAGAGGAGCACAGAAACTGGGCTGGCTGTTGAAATGCCCAGCCGGACAGTCCGTCAAGCCAGCCATGAGTCCATTGAGGACAGCATGAACAGCTATGGATCGGAGGGAAAGTAAGTCATGGAAAGGGAGCTGAGTAATCACTTGTGGTATGCGCTGTTCCTCGTACACCTATTATCCTTTAGCATGATAGATGATGTGTTTTTCTGACTTGCCTATGCTGCAGGTGTACTGCCCATTCAATTAGAGCAGGTCTTTCTGCCTGTATAGCTGGCATACGCTTTAGCTGTTTATATACTTTTTTTTAGTGTCCTCATTATTCTGAGCTGAAGCAGATACCTGTTACTTTTAACTGCTTTGCCTTTAGAAGAATAATTCAGGATGAATAGCAGAGACTCATTACTGGTAATAAATTATAAGCCAGTAGTTTTTAATACTGCACAATAGTTGTCCATCTCCCCTGTGTCAACATAGCCTTTTGGTCTGGGGGGG
>NDXB01003520.1:175857-196049 GCA_002631895.1 Agapornis roseicollis | reverse complement strand
CATTTTGCCCTAAGAAAAAAAAAAAAAAAAAAAAAAAAAGAAGTCTTTTAGGAAATATTTATGACAACAGAACAATAATTTCTGATCCCTGGCCTCAGACACATCCCATGTACATACTAGAGACGGTGGAACACCTCTTTGAGGGTGGGTGTCACTTCTAAGGACTTTTGAACTGATGGTGAATGGGTGGCTGGGTGGATAGTGTGAATAAATCCATGAAAAGCACAAGACAAAAGGTTACCTTCTGAAAATAGCTGTTCTCTGGGGGTGCCAGGGGGTGGCTGTGTTGAAGCTGTCTGGCTTCACCAGTATCCCACCTGGCTGAACCCACTGCAGCAGAGCAGTGCTGCTCTGCAGAGGTCAGGGTGTGCAGGTGTAGTAGAGGCAGTGATGCTGGTTTGATCCAAGGAGGAGGACACAAAGGCTTCTCATAACCCGCCTCTGACTGAGCTCCTCAACAGAAAGGTGTTAAATCCAGCCTGTGAATGGAGCAGATTAATACCTCTCTACGTTTCTTCTGTACAGACCTAGCAGCCAGTGTATGACTGTTACAAATTGGTACAGTCAAGACCAGTCCCAAAGTCTTGTAAGATAGAAGTAAAATGCACTGTATCAAGGTCAAAAGAAAGGAAATAGGCTGCTCTGTGCTTCGAACTGATAACTTATAAGTGGTGTTGAGGACTGATGTGCAAAGTGGAGAGACTATAAGATTTAGAAGGAAAGAGTAAAGCAAAGCAGAGGAATAAATTCTCCAGGGAGGGATTAGAAGAACAGGTTAGACAAGCAGCTGTCACAAATGATGTAAATAAGGCTGCTCTGGCCTTGGGACCCGGGTGCAGACTGGGTGACCTGTGGAGATGTTTCCTGTGAGTTTTGCAAGGTTTTGACAAGCCAACACTTGCAGCAGCATAATGGTATATACCTGACATACAGATCCCAGAAGCAATTTAAAAATAGGTTTAGAAAAGAGGTCAGACAAACTCTGCATGGACAGGAAAAGAAATTAATGGTACATTTTCCCTAAATGTGTCTGTGCTGTTACATGCTCTGCATGCTAATGCGCAGTGAATGGCGGGTAAGCAGAGCCTCGTATGTGGTACAAGAGGGATCAGCACAGGAGCTCTGACTATTCTTCATACCATTTTGCATTGAAATCAGCATTGTCCATTTAGGCATTCAAATCCTCATCGGTTTACAGCAAACTTTGAAAAGCTAGTTCTGCATCTGAATATATAGGAGGAGGAGCAGCAGCAATCATGCTGCAAAGGAAGCAACTGCATGATGTTTTCTATGTGAAGGGGGAGGGCACGGATCTTTGCAGTGGGTACATCAGAAAATGCTGCTACCTTGAAAGAGCAGAGAAGCAATCAGCTGGCAAAGAGCCTTTAAGCCACTCTTAAATTACACTACAGAGGACAGATTTCATCTGCCCTGACCTACAGCGTGCAAAGCAGGAGCAGTCTTCAGAGACTGCTGCACCAATTTCCTAAGTAATCAGGATTATGAATGTTGTGTTTAAAAGAAGAACATCTAGGCAATCTCAGCCCCAGTTTGAGCACACAGTTCCTGAGATCGATTGAACATAGATTTTATCCTGCATATAAACGTGCCACGAAAGAAATAGATGGTTTATGCAGCCACTTTTCCCTAAAGCCGGGAATGGTGATGGAGAACACGTTCTGCACGGGGATTGTTCCCGGGCACCGCCTGCAGGGCCCGGAGCTGGGCTCGGCCGCGGGCCGATGTCTGCAGGACCTTGTCTCCCTCTCGCGGGTGTCCACACGACTGCAGCAGGAGCTGTCCCCCGCGTCCCGCGGTGTATCCAGCCGGCGGTGCTTCGGCTTGGCCTGGAGGTGTCTGTGCTGCTGCGCAGGGGACAGCTTGGGCTTAGAAATGACAGCTTTATCCATGTGTGCCAAATGGGGTTTGCAGCCTTGGAGTGGAGCTGGTACCTGTGCAGACAAAATTGATGTTCCTGCGGATTTCTGCTGATGCTGCACCGCATTGGTGAGGTCTCAGAGATCCCTGGATCAGTCGTATCCAGTGTTGTCCCACTGCTGTCCCTGCACTGCCTCCTTATGCACAGCCTAGGGCCCGGGGTTTGCAGGTCCTCCAGCAAAATGTCCTTCATTTGTCCTTGACACCCTGGAGGCATCAGCGACCTCCTTGTGCTTTCAGGTCAATAACAGACTAATATTTGACTTGCAGACACTTTCACAGCAAAATCTGTAATCTTTAACTTCATTAAAATTGTTCTCATTTGGCTGTGGCAAGACAGAGCCTGTGAATCATGATTAGTGAAAGCAGAAGGCCAGGCAAGAGATAATTAATTTATCTTTCCTATTCAGAAGGCTGCACTGCTATCACTCGGTGGAGGATTTGTGCCCTTTAGACAAAAGGCTGATAAGTGTCACTTCTTAATCTCCTCTCTGTGTGGCTGTTTGTCAGGATGCGATGGTCCTGCTGCAGCCCTGGTCCCCAAAGAACACTGCTGGTTATGACAGTTGGTATTTGCAAGTCAGCTGCAAAATGCTCCCTCTTTATTCCTCCAGCTATTTTTAGCACTGCTTTTTAGATTGCAGTAAAACTAAAGACATCTCATATTGGTGATAACCAGGTTGTAGTGATTTCTGCCCTTAAGGGAGAGGCATGTTTGGTGATGGGAGGAGAAGGGCTTTCCAGTGCATGTGAAACCCATCTGCTGGCTGTCACCCATAGCAGAGCCACCTCTGTCACCTGCAGCAGATCCCTTTGGGAGCATGTCTCCCTGCCAGCACATCCAGCATGTGGTGGTTCAGCTGGGTAGCTGGAAGCAGGTGAGAAGCCAGCTCAGTTTCTTCAGAGGTCAGGCAGGAAAAGTGCTGAGCATGCAGCAGAGTGGCAGGGGAGGGAGCACCAGGGCTGTGCTTAAAGAGCTGAAAAGAATACACAGTGATCCCTGGAGCTCTCTTCCTCCCTGCTTCAGCTGCAGGAGAAGCAAGTGAGTGTGAATGGGAAGGTCTGTCCCACCGATCTCCTAATCGCACCCAAAGCAGCCCCCTCACCTCATCATCGCAGCTTCTTGCCGAGCACTTGACAGACAGAGCTTGCTGAGCTGGATATGAGCATCCTAAATTTAGTAGATGCAGCTAAATGGTGCCTGCTGGTTTTAATTTACAGTCATGCTAAATTTCTGCAGTTTTAGTTTCCCCTCCCCTCTCAAGGGAGAAGCAATGGCTTTCTTGGAGGTAGCTTATGATTTTTCCAGACAGAAATTGTTTCCATTCCAGAGTTATTGGCAATACCCAAGTATATGTCCAGGAACTGGTCAAAGCCAAGGAGCCTGGTTTAGAGCTACTTCTTCTAATGTCTAATAAAGCAGTACTGCAAAAGGTCAGCAACGTTGCAGCCAGTCCCACCAACTAATGGCATAATCTGTTGAAGATTAATTCTCTTTCCAGTCAAATATAACAACAATAGGGAACACTAACTGTCTAACCTAATACTAAGTCTCATATAATGCCAATAAACCTGTTAACTGAGGCTGCTACCCAAACTGTTGGAGTCCTGACCTTGTCCTGTGTTTCTAAGTGGGATTTTGCCATTCCTCTGCAGATCAGCCTCAATGCTATAAGGCAGCAGCAGCAGCTCAGCTGCTGTCCTTGTGAGGGTCCATGCTCATGGCACAGCCTGGTGCCCTTTCATTAGTGCCCTGCCCTCTCACTGCAGTTTGCACTGAGGAGCAGTCATCATTTCAAGGTCATCCCAAGCCCTCTGGCTTCTGAATCTTGTGTCGAGATAACAGCAGCATTTGCTTTGCTGTAAACACTTCCAGTTGCTGTTGGTTTACCTTTGGCCCAAGAGCTCTTGTGCTTTTCAAATGCTGTTTTTCATGCAGTCCTGCTATTTTGTTCTGCTCAATATCACTGATGTAGGCTGCACCATGGGCCGCTCCGTTAGCAGCCAGTTTTCTCCTGAGCTGTCCCAGCTGTTGCAGAGCCTTTGCTAGTGGTGTTCCCAAAGGAGGGCTGAGCTGGTGTGTGGGAACCAGGTGGTTTCTCTCTGTGCGCATATCAAGCACAGACTTGGCATCAGCCTTGACAGGATTCTCTCCCCAGCAGGTTT
Organism: Agapornis roseicollis; assembly: GCA_002631895.1. Lineage (NCBI taxonomy): Eukaryota > Metazoa > Chordata > Aves > Psittaciformes > Psittacidae > Agapornis > Agapornis roseicollis. The sequence goes on along the minus strand of NDXB01003520.1, from coordinate 191,945 downwards.
GGGATGGGTTGCTGTCACAGGTTTCATTAATTATTGTGAGTATTCAGGGGCCAGAAGGGTGCCTCTGCTGTCCTGCAGCAAGTGGAGTTTCTGTGGGTGATCTTCTCACAGCTTTGTGTCCCACTGCAGTAACGTGGATGGACTTCACCCTGGAGGGAGATTGCTGTGAGACCTGTGGGCTCCCACAACACTCATCTTCGCTCAGTCCTTCCCCTCCCCTCCACTGTCCTGGTCCTCAGCATCTTGTTCATGAGGCGAAACATCTGTTTCTGAGCACAGTAGTGAACATTCCCTGAACAGTTGTGAGTTGTCTTACCAGCCTGTTATTTACATGCTCGTTCAGGTCACATACTCCGTAGGGTAGGAGTGAGACCTGAGCTCAGCCCATTTGTCTTCCATGAGTTGAGGAGAACAAGGAAAACATTTACCTTCTGGTTGATGGTCCATTTATCTCTTGCTGAACCTTCTGTCTCTCTCTGTCAGGTCTTCTTTTTCTTGAACTATTTTGGGTTCTCTAAGCACCAGTTTTCGTCCTGTTTTGACTCTCTTTGGGCAGCTCAAAGTGCTTGAGCCAGCAGGCTCAAGGAATCCTGCTGGTCCTTGTATGCACCGGGATACACTTCTTCCTTCCTTGTATGGGCAAATCATGAGCCTGATAAAGCCTGTCTGGCTCTGGGCTCCCCCTTCCCTGCTTTCCCCATCACATGTCCCTGTCTCTGCAGATTTATGAGCCCTGGGGATGTCTCTCTCTGTGCACAGTCTGTCCTTGGGAGCCTGACTACAAATCCAGCATCTCTGCCCTGGTACTGTGCTCAGGATGCTGCGCCCTGGCAAGGGCTATCCATTGGGCTGACAGGAGCAGGGAACAGAGCTTCCTACACTGTCTCTGCCCCCAGGATGGAAGGTGGCACTGCGGATGTGCCTTGTGCCTCTGAGGAGTTGGTGGCACTGAAAACTGAGAACAGTCTTAAGCCTTTTGCATAATTAATGCCGATTATAAATCCTGCTGTTTCTGTTGTAGCTCAGAATATCACCTGGAGTGTTCGTGCGAACACGGGATGCAGGGTGAACAAACACTGAACTGGGAAAAATCCACCCAGTGCAGAGCCTGGCTTCCAGGATGCCAGGACACCTTCCTCCCTTTATCACCAAGTGACATTTATAAAGAGCTCAAGGGCAGGTTTTTCCGTGCTGATGGCTCAGCAGCTCTCTGTGTAGCAGCGATAACCAGGTTTCTCAAAGAGCCAGGTCAGCACAGAGGGGAGGTGCAGTGCTCCGTGGAAAACTGGCCCTTTTATTCAGTGCCCCTGTCACAGCGAGCTGAACCCGTCGCTAGGACATGAGGCCTCTTCGGTCACGTAGGTGCTGAGGTGTGTGCTGGCTTCCTAATTCCTCCTCTCAATAAATGTTGCCATGGGGCTGAGACCAGGTTTGCAAATACCTAATGAAAGCTGCAATCCCAGCCTGAAGTTAACACTCTTCAGGCTGAATAGGCTTTAAAAGTCTTTTTTTTAACATCTTTTAATTGTAATTGGCTGGGGTGGGGGGGGGAAGGGAAGTGTGCAAGAGCCCACCCCACAGGCAGGGTTCCTCTGGCTTCACTTGTATTAAACACACAACCTCCTCATAGCATCCTGTCTAAGAAAGGAGTCTGGGGGAGCAGGGAGGTGTATGATGAGGTAAGGAATTGTCTCCCTCCAAGGACATTTGGAGAAGTGCAGGAGGTTTGTGATTGTGTTTGACTTCATTGTGCAGCTTCCCATGGGCAGAGTGACCCCCAATGTAGTAGCATGGGTATCCCAGCACAAAGCTCCTGGCATATGTTTCAGCAGCACTGTTGTGGTTTCGTAAATGCCTGCAGGACAAATACAGGTGTCAAATGGTGATCTCAAGCCTCTTCCTTACTATTCACAGCAAGTTTCCCCACAACCTCTAAAACAGCTGTGTAAATTAGGGCACAAGTGGATAAATCTTGGTTTGTGTCAGTGTAGCACAGGGTTTGACCCTTTTGTGTTGCTTCACTCATGTCCAAGTGCAGTGATCAGCACCTGCAGCTCTGCCATTGACTAGCCTCAAGTGCCTGGTGACTAGATGTGGAGGCTTTGTCTCCCTGGCAGCTTTTGCTTAGTTGCAGTGAGTGCAGTAGAGGCATTGCTGGTGCCTGAGGGTGTTGTCCCTTTAGCTTTGCACCAGCGTGCAATCCTCATCGTGATTGCTTCAGGCCTGGTCGTGGAAGCAGGTATGAAAACCACATAGTGGATGTGATGAATGCTTCTGGTGTTGAGCAGCAGGAAATAGGGTCCTCTGGTCAAGAAGATGCATTGTTCTTTGTGTTTTGTTAAATAAGTAGGGAATTGAGTCCCAGGAGTATGGATGCTAGCACCCCTCATCTCACTTTTAACTGCTGTTTGAGATGCATTATTTCCTCCCCAAAAATGAGGACTGGGAAGGGACAGCTACCGAGAGAGATCCAATAAGCTATGCTAAGAAGCTGCTTGGATTGTAGTGCTACCTAATAGAGGTTACATGCTTCATATGAGCCTGACGTGGCAGAGATTTTCCTTATAGACAATCAGTTATAGTTAAACAAGTATTAACTGGCTGGTGACTGCAGCCATTACTGGGGTTGACTTCTTTTTGTACAAGGAAAGGGATTTTTAAATGCATTCCATGAAGCTAAACTGCCTGGAAATCAGTGAATTTTGGAAGGGAGAAAGGCTTCTGTAGATGTAACTCATTTCAAAGATACATTAAGTCTGGTTCTTTAGTTACTGGGTTGCTTAAAAATGCAAATTAACCACTTGCCAAAATCAATTTCTTTTGCAGCTTGAATTTCAGTGGAGTCCATCTGGCATCTGCTGGGCAGTTTAGTGACTTCCTGGGCAGCATGGGCCCTGCACAGTTTGTTGGGCGTCAGACCTTGGCCACCACCTCGATGGGTAAGGAACAAAAAGATATAGGTGGCTTTAATGTAATCTTGAACAGGCTGCTCATACGAGCCACCTAATAACACGTCCAGCATCTGCTGATCTGCCACCCTCCCTCTCTGTTCCTCTGTTAAATCAAATAAGCTTGACTGAAAGGTTGTGCTGATTGCTGCAAATGCAGTATTAGTAGGAGTGCACCACCTTTGTGCTTTCTTCCATCAGATCTGAAAGGCATAGACCAGGTAAAGCAAGTTACAATCCTAAAAGCACATCCTGTGCATCTTCATGGGGTGTTTTGCTCTTTAGGGCCCAGCAGGCTCTGTAAAGATTTTCTTACAGTCCAGCACAATTGCATTTACCAAAGCAGCCTACAGTTCTAGGTGCTTCCCTATGGGAGAGATGAGAGGCTAGCAGCCACTGAAGAGTGTGAGACTGAGTCACCAAAGCCATGTAGAGGGCTGGCAGTAGAGACTGCTTTTAAAAATGTGGGCTTGAATCACTGTAGAGCTGCTTGAGTGCAATGCAGGAGGAGATCAGGCACTCAGGGCCTACAGTTTGTTACAGCTCCTAGCAGGCATGACATGAAAATCGTTTTTTATAACATTTTAATAACCCACAGATGTATTGTTTTGAAAGTCTTCTGTCTGTTTTGACATTTTGATTTAGGGGATGTGGAAATTGGCTTGCAAGAGCGAAATGGGCAGCTAGAAGTGGATATCATTCAGGCTCGAGGACTGACACCAAAACCCGGCTCCAAAACACTGCCAGGTAGTATGCTTTGACCTCCTCAAGTGATTTGCTGAGCTCCAGACTCCTGCAATGCTTGTGAATAGAAAAAAGTGTAATTCTGCTTGGCTTCTGTAGGAATAAGCAGTCTGTATGCAGTACTGGAAATAAGGCTGGTTGAGCAGATCTTTTCACTGCTGTAAATGCCTTCTTTAGAAATACCTGAGACATGGCACTGTCTTTTCTAAAGTGAGCATGAAGGTATTTTCCATATTTGACCATCTTTATTTTTTCCAGCTGCTTACATCAAAGCTTACCTGCTAGAGAATGGCGTGTGCATTGCGAAAAAGAAGACAAAAGTGGCTCGCAAATCGTTAGACCCTTTGTACAATCAGGTGTTAATGTTTGCTGAGAGCCCCCAGGGCAAAGTATTACAGGTAAGATGAGCAAGTCTCAGGTCTGCCCATCTTTCTCTTCCACCTCTCTTGGAAGATACTAAGTCTGGCAAGGGACCTGAATAATTAATATAGATGAGAAAAAGCCAGTGTTTTCATTGAACCAAATGCACTCAATCTGAACGAAACAAATGGAAAGGAAGACCTTTTTTTCACGTTCAAGCTGATCGTTGTTTGACACCCTGGCACTTAACACGAGAACCTGCCAGGAAAAGATTGATTTTTGTTTTCTTAATTCTTTTTTTCCTATCCAGTTAGGAGCTAGCTAGTACCTACAGGTGCTAAACAGCCTTGCAGTATAGGTTGTCTTCTGTGTTTATACATCTTCAGAGCACTCTGCTTTGTCTGTCACCCCATCACATATCCTATTTTTTTCTCCTTCTTTTTGTTTACTGCCATACATGCTCTCCCCTACTCAGATTTTCAGTCCTGCACCTAGAGCAAAGAGTGATTTGTGTTGTTAATTCATACCTAAACCATTTCCACCCAATAAAGCCTGGCTAAAATCCACTGCTCATACTGATGTGATGAATCCATGAGTTTCTGCTGCTTACCTTCACTGGCATATTGATTGCCAGCTGCCCTGCTGGATCCTTCTCTTAGTGAACTCTTCCTCATTTTTGTTGATTAGAAAAGCATTTTCCTCTGCACATTTTGGCTGGAATGAGGTAGGACCTGGCTTGGTCTGCTCGTGCCTTGCACGGGTTTCCTTACCCACTGCCTTATTGCCAGGAAAGGTACACTTACTCCAAGAGAAAATGAGGAGCTTGGCTCTCTGCCAGCAGCCATGCCACCAGACTAGCTTTCTGCAGTGGCTTGCTCCATCTCACATTGCCCTAGAGTGTTAATTTTCATCTTTTAATTGACATTGGTTGTCTCTGCTACCTCATTTTACAGAACACTGTAATTACATGGAGCTTAGGGAAAGAAGCTGTCAGGATTAGCCAGAAATCACTAGTCACTGTCATAACCCATTGTACTCATCCTCTCCTCTCCAGAACAGGGACTCACTCTGGAGTCAGTCGTCACCTTTGTCTTGAGCCACATAGGGCCACTTGGCCACGTGCAGGCCTCCAGCATGCCTAAGCCCATGACCCTCACTACATCTGTTGTTCCACTCGCTGGTCTCCATCGTGTCGTAAGTGTGATTCAGCTTTCCCTGCTGGTCTGCCAGCTCTTTCATTAGACCTTCCTCTGTGTGTGCAAGCCTGTCTCAGCAGTGTGCTCTGCCCCCCTGCATGCCACCCCATGTGTGCCCCTTGCATCACCGCTCCCGCTTGCCAGCACTCAGCTCCTGCCCTTTCTCCAGGTGAGTTGCCGGCCTCGTCTCCATCTGCCCTGTGTCACGAGCTCTGAGTGCAGAAGTTAAGACAAGCTGTTTTCCTCGAGCTGTTGGCTTCTGACCCAAGCTGTTGCCCACCTTTTTTTTGTTGGGTAATTTTCCCAGATCAGGAGCTCTTCCTGCCCTTTTCCCTTGGGCTGCCTTTTGTTGTGTTGAAGGCCCGTTACTGTGCCAGGGCCAGGTTTTACCTGCGAGTGTTGGAGCTGCAGCTCTGGGGTACTTCATGCATGTGCTGTCCCTGTCCAGCAGGTAATACAGCAGAATGGTGTCTCATCCACAAGCGCAGTCACCTCTTTTCCATGGGAGTGGGGGGGAAAGTCTGCTAACATTAGGGTTTGTAAAACCATGCTTAAAAAGATAAGAACATCAGCCAGAGCTTCACATCATCTGTTGGTAGCTTAAACCTTTCTGCTCTTCTCAGACTGTAGGCTGGGTGAGTAGAAGGAAGGATTGATCAGACTTGTGCTTCCCAAGCAAGTGTGCAAGTTGGAGGATTAACTGTGTTCCCCCCTCTTGTTCCTAAGGTGATAGTCTGGGGAAACTATGGAAGGATGGAGCGCAAGCACTTCATGGGAGTCGCCAGGGTCCTCCTGGAAGAACTGGATCTGTCAACTTTAGCAATTGGCTGGTACAAGCTTTTCCCAACCTCCTCGATGGTAGATCCCACTACAGGCCCACTCCTGCGTCAGTCCTCACAGCTTTCCCTGGAGAGCACAGTGGGACCCTGCTGTGACAGGTCTTAGTGAGTAAGGAAGGGGGAACTGCTTTTGTTTTTTAAACATGCTGTCAAGGTTTTGTTTGCTGGAACTCTGACCTCAAGCGCAATGCATGTTCAATCAGTTCTTGTGGAGCTGGAAGAGGAGGATAAACCAGTGACCTTAGACAGAAGACGAGGGGGAAGGCGCTGTGCCCTCTCCATCCGAGGAGGAGGTGCCGTGGGGCATGAGTCCTAGTTGTCAAATTAGACATACACCTCTTGTTTCACTTCTCTCGCTGTCATGCTTGGACCCTTGTTTCAGATCAGTATTACCCCTGGAAAGTTGCAGCATTTGGAAGAATTTGGGGGAGTAAGGAGGGAATTTTTCTTAACTGTGCATCTTAGAAATTTCTAATACAGATTCTTTCATGAGAAGGTACCTGAAAAATTCAGAGGCCAGTATCTGACCTGAAAGAGCAGGAGCAGAAAGTTTAAGAGGAAGCATTAGGGTTTTTATAAGGTCTTTCTTCTTGAAAGGAAGAAAAGAAAGAAACCTGCAACTCTTTCTTTAGAATCAGTTCCCTATCACTGAGTCATGTTAACTGTAACACTGTCATTGCTGTGTTTCCAAACTGTGCCAAATTACCAGCAAGTGTCTTTACTGCATTACTTGTCTAACACTGCTGATGAAGCATACTTGGTGGGAGAATAAGTAGCGCCTACTTAGAACAGACAGTCTGAACAGAGTTTGAGTTGAGCAGGCTAATTAACTGCAATTTTGCTCAGAAAAAAAAGCCCCTAGAAGTGGGAGCTGAACATCAGACTTGCAGCTTGAGATATGTTTTGTATTGTCAGATACAATGTTCTGCAATTTACTGACTCCCTTACTTGTTGCTGTGCATCCTTCAGTCATGATGTCTTTTATCTCCTGCTTTTCTTCCATCTCCTTTGTGCTGGTACATATCTGCTGGAGATGCTACCCTTCCTGTTGTGTTGTGGACTGACCTGAAACAGACCTGTTTTATTCTGCCATGGGAGAGGAGATTGAGGTTTCTGTGGGTGCAGAAGAAAGAAACCTCAGTTTGTCATCTGATAAAAGGTGCTGGAGAGCACATAACCTTCCTTGAGGAGAGAGGTGCTTTAGGTAGTCTTGGTAGTACACAAACATTGTCAAGTGCTCTGCAAGAGGAGATGCAATCCCCAAAGTATGGAGAGGTGGTAGGTGAGGAATCTGAAGATGCAGTGGTCACGGCATGTGTAATTTGTTCATTGAAGTGCAACACTAGCTGTAAACAAGTCTTGTAGGTTAAGCCAGCAACACACGTTCTCTGAGCTGCTGAGCTCTGGTCAGCCGTCACGTGCTGGAGTAAGCACGCTGGATCCTTCAGACAATAAAAATCATCCACAAAACACAGAGAATCTCCAGAGATTTTCTGTTGAATGACCTGTTTTGGCTAGGTTTTGTCTGAGTTCCTAGTGAGGTTTTGAGGACTGCTGTCTGAGAATCAGCTTTTGGAGATGTTTTACTTTGTGATTTAAAAGTGAAGGTCCCATGTCAACGTTTAGGGATGAGCAGATTCTCGACCTGTTGTAGGGGCACACTGAACATTTATTTCTGCATGTGGACCTCAGCTTCGTTAGAATAAAAGCATGAGTGTTGAGTGGATGGTAAAAGCAGTTGCTTTTGGTCCTAGCTTGTCTATGGCATTTTAAATTATTTTGAGCTAAATTACAAGATAGATGCAAAAAATAATAGGCCTTACAGTAATCTCTGTAAAAAACCTACATAATATAAAGGAGAGGGAAGGAGAATGAGGGACATGGAATGAATAGTTTTCTTAGTCTTCAGTGGTAAAAGCCTCAACATTTCCGATAAATCTCTTAATTTCCTTGACCAAATATGTCTCTGGCCTCTCAGTAATTATTTTTTGTAATTGTATTAGACAATTTCTATATATTAGCTGAAAAGAGTTTGTTGCATGCTGGTCAAACTATGTTGTGGCTCTCTCTTTTAGTTTTCTTTTTGAGAAAAAAGCACATTTACTGTAATTCAAGTCAGCATCTTTTCCTCTCGGTATGTAGTGAGTACTAGGCAATATTGTACAATATGTGTATGAACTAGAATAGATTAGGTAGATTTAGTGGTTTGTAGCACTGGATCTTTTAATAACTATGTCTTTAAAAGGACTTTGGGGAGCTCCAGGTACATGCCAGACCTGGCAGCTGAGTAACAGGGCTTTTGTCTTAAGTTATGCTGAAAACTTTATATTGGTACTTAGTTTGGACATTATCTACCAATAATAGCTAGTTAATCATGGCTTTCCTGTGTCCAGTAAGATGAATGCAACGTTTTTGCAGTCTTTAATACGGAATAGGAGACTATGTATGCCAAAAACATTCCCCCAGAAAACTTTGTTTAATGACTGTCTGTTGAAAAGCTGTTGCTGTATGCCTGGCAAATGTGACGTGTCTCTATATCCTACCCCTCCAAAAGCTCTGCAAGCTCAATGATGGTCAGTTTAGTTATAATAGGACAACTTAACACTGAGGACTATCTTCCGAATGGTTTTAATCATGCTAAAATGTCACTGTCAGGGTAGGGAAAAAACAAAGCCAAGTTACAGTTCTACTTGTGTTATTTTTGTCACCGTCTCAGATTCTGACATTTGGAGGCAGTTTTAACAGTCTGCTCCGTCCTGTTTTCTTCTGCATTTTTTACATGGTTGATTGTAGTCCAGTGGTTCTCGCTTTTGTTTCTACTCACTTCCAAGTCCTGTTTCTCCCCAGTAAGAGAACGTTGCAACCCCTGGCTGCCACACACAGCACAGTCACATGAACTGGCAAGTGCAGTTGATCTTCCTTCGTGCAGCAGACTTACAGGAGCCCTTCTGAGAGCACTCTCAGGGCGCAGAGTGAGGCCAGGAGGGTTGCACGGTACCCTGCAACCTAGATCCTTGCTTCACTCGCACCCGTGATTCCTTCATTGACCATGGTATATTACAGTTAAAACAAAAGCCTAGTTATCCATCAATTTAAGACACTCAGTATCGCATCCAAGGCCAGTCTTTGGCTTGGAATAGCTGATTTTTATAGAGCCTAACCTGTTTTTTCCCCAAAAATTTGACTTGCCAGTTTATCTAAGGTGATGTGATATGGCAGTTGGGATTGCCAGTGTGATTGTGTAAAATGTAGCAGTTTGCTAGAATGATGAGCAGCTGAAACTGAGTTTTGGTCCCCTTTGCAAGTCCTGAAGGAGTTTTTTTCCTGTGTCTGAGGGAAGCTGTTATAGTCAAGGAGGGGGAGAGAGAAAAACAGACTTTAAAGAGGAAAAGGAGGTGTCATAGTACTTCTGTGAGTGAGGAGGGGTGAGACTGAGGAGGGATAGATAATGAACACCTGCCCAGCTCAGGGTTGATTCCCCGTTCCTTGTGCATGGAATACTGTGTTCTAATAGTAACGGGAGGACTGCTTGTCAAAAGAGAAAATGGAGAAGCGGTTCCTAAATGTTACCTGCATTACTATTACCATGAAAAACAAGGGAATGCTGGTGCTGGGAGCAGAATGATCTCTCCGCAGCGGGAATCCCCTGCACACAGGGAGCACAGCCTCACATGTGGCTTTGTTCTCTTTGTGGTCTGAGCAAAACGCAGCCGTGACCACGGACATAGACCTGGATTGTCCAGTAAAAAGATGCGATACTTTCCCAGTCTCCTGCTGTTGCTTTCCCTTTGCCCCAGCACAGCTGGGATGTCACAGAGCCAACACAAGGTCTTCACTCTGTGATTCAGTCCGTGGGTCATCATCCCACAGCCGAAGCTGCGTGGGCAGGCTGGAGCATCCCTTTGGCACTGTCCATGGGTGTTTGTGTCCATGGGCAGCGTAAGAGCCAGGTGACTTTATTGTTTAGCCAAGTACATCCCCACTTCTTGGCCATGGATTGTTCCAAAGGACATTGCAGAATTGTTTGCTTTGAATGAAAATCTCTATTTATTGTTTCTAGCTACCAGATCCTTTATCAGTGTACTGTTCTAAATTTGTAGGTCTTCTGGAGTATGAATATCACAAGTTCCTATAAAGGAGCTGTTTTTAAGATGTTGAGGCAGTTAACAGAATCTCAACCTAAGCATGTTTAGTAATGTTTAGACAGCAAGACAACTTTTTTATGAGACTCACTTTATGTTAGTTTATTACATGCTGGTTTAAAACAGGGAAAATATTTTTCTTTAAAGACAAAATGATGTATGTTTTTTAACAGATAATTTACTGTTTTCAAAACTGTTTAATGTTCTGGGTACGATGTTTACTCATTCTTTTGATTCCTATGTTCCTTGTTCTATTTTATCAACTTTTTTCCACAAGAAAAGAGGCATATGTAAATAAACACCAGGAAAGAGTCCTAGCAGAAATTCTGTTCAAGCTGGCCATAGAATTACCAGTAGGGATTTGTTATTGTTCATTAACTCTCAGCTACTATTCAAGCCTTTGTTCAAAGAATCGATGTTGTATTTTCAAGATGAGAACTACTTAGCTAGTTTTGTCATAATCCTGTACTCTGTATAAAAATCTTTTTATAAAGAAAGTCTAATAGGCTAACAAGCAATAATATATTCCATTTGGTGTGCACAGATTGTGACTTGCAGGCTGTAGTACATATTGTTGATACAGTTTATAATTGTCTTCAATCTCAGTGACATCACTTTTGAAAAAGATCCATATTAACTTTGATTGTAAAAAAACCCAACAAAGACTGGGCTGATGCCTTGTGAGATATATTCATCCTATAGACTTCTCTGTGAGTATATGTGCCCATCGACATGAAATCTCTCTTAGGTGAAGAATGAAACAGCTGTAGGTGACTCCATACTACAGAGCTAAGATATAGTTTCAATATAAACTTCATGACTGTTTTGATCTCCCTGTTTTTCTTAGGCTATCTAGTATTTGTAACAAAATGAGAACGGTTCCCACTGCCACTGTAGCCCTGATAAAGCAAAAAAGCCTCTGGGGCCACATGAGTTCTGCCTGACAGCTGCCTATTTTCCTCAAGGTACCAGGGGCAAGCTAAAGGGAGGGTTTTTTCTCAAGGCAGCAGATGGAGCTGCTCTTCTTTAAAGGCTTTGTGAGTTATTTTGTCCATTCCATAGGTGGTATTTGTCCATTTCCTTAGGAAGTTCCACCCAAGGCAGAGGGATTGCACCTTTGCAGAGCATCACGGGGCCCAACAGGTAGAACAAGAAGAGGCTGGTCTGTGCCATTCTTCAGGAGTCAGCTAAGGCTGGGCTCATTTAAAGATTTTTCCAAAGTGGCAGGATCAGAATATTGGATTTTAAGTCAGCTCTTATCATTGATGGGATGCAGAAAATAAAACAGCTCCAGAGCAGCATCCCAATTCATTGCCTGTGGATTTCTCGCAACATTTTCCGTTGGAAAAGTCTTCGTGTTATCATGGAATGGTTTGGGTTGGAAAGGACCTTAAGATCATCCAGTTCCAGCCCCCTGCCATGGGCAGCAACACCTCACACTAGACCATGTTGCCCAAGGCTCTCTCCAGCCTGGCCTTGAACACTGTCAGGGATGGAGCATTTACCACTTCTTTGGGCAACCTGTGCCAGTACCTCACCACCCTCACAGTAAAGAACTGCTTCCTTATATCTAACCTGAACTTCCCTTGTTTAGTTTTAACCCATCACCCCTTGTCCTGTCACTACAGTCCATCTCTGGCATCCTTTGTAGGTCCCTTCAGATACTGGAAGGCTGCTATGAGGTCTCCATGCAGCTTCTCTTTTCCAGGCTGAACAGCCCCAACTTTCTCAGCCTGTCCTCATGTGAGAGGTGCTCCAGCCTCTGATTGTCCTTGTGGCCTCCTCTGGACTTGCTCCAACAGCTCCATTTCCTTCCATGTTGTTCTCAAGATGGGCCATGCAGGCAGCAAGTCACTGGTCCAGTGATGCTGGGAGCCACTATGAATAGTGAAATAATTCACGCTTTTGTTGTGAAATGCTTTGAGAAGAGATGTGTAAATGCAAAGCGCTGTCAGCAGAGAAGTCCAGGGCATATTGAGACCTGGGGCGAGCATCTAAAGTGATGCTGCAGCTATCAAATTTGATCCTTAGGGAGGTGAAACCCCTTAGAAGGGGCTGTTAGATTGTGCAGTCAGTATCTCATTCCTTTGTCTGAGCTCTTTGCCTATGTGGGATGCAGCAGCCAAGTCTGGGGGACATTGGTAAAACCCCAGAGCCCTCCATGTATCCGATGGTCTTGCCTGGCTTTCCAGCATGCCTCTGTGAATTGGCAGCTCCCCAGGGGGTTTGCAGGTGATCTGCAGGTGATCAGGTATTCTCAAAACATGGCTAAAGAGGCTTAAACCCACACTGCCAGACTTCTCCTCTCTGCTGAGTGTCCAGCCCCAGCCTCTCACCCATCACAGCAGCATAGGACTCATTCCTGGGGAACCTCAACCTCTTCTCATAGTGTAGACACCCTTCTGCCTGCCCTTCCCTGGAGGAGCTGCTCTCATCCTCATGGAGGAGAAGAACTGGGGAGAGTTTCTTGTAGTATTTGGTTCTTTGCTCTTTAGCAGCTGAAACTGAGAAGGAGCCAACACCAGCCCTTTACAGAGCACCAGCAAACAGAGGCTGCGACCTAGGGATTTTCTCATGGTGACTCTCCAGTGGCTAAAAGGGGAACCAAAGCTGTATTGTTAAACCCTTCTGCCAGGTCAGTAAACAGCCTCTGCCTTTATACTGCACATTGGGAACCTTTGTGTGAGCTTGAGCCTTCTGTGCATAGGGAGGACAGGCTCTGGCTTGCAACAAGGCCACATGCAGCTCTGCTCGCTGGGCTGTGATGGAGCAGAAGCAATCCAAGGGAAGAATGGAGGCACATCTTCTGCCAAAGCCATGCCCACAGGCTTTTCAGAAGCTAGGTTTTGTAGCTGTCTTGGTGCCACAGATCTGGATAGCTGCCTGCTGGGGCTCCAGATTCCACTGAACACCAGCCTGGAACTTTAAATCCTGCAGCAACTTTTTTCTTTGGGGCTGTTGTTCCTTACCCAGTGCTGCTCACTGGTGTCTGCTCTGGTGATTCCATCTCTTCAACCTGGAGCTGGTTTTGGCTTTGTTTGGAGTGAGGAAGAGTGAGATTTGGAGAGTGAATCCAGGGCACATTCCCCCAGTCTCACTGTGGTGGGGCTGCAGTGCCTCCCCAAGCCCTCCTCCTGCAACACTGCCATGGCCTGACACCCTCCTGGGCTGCCAGTGTCCTGCCCACGTTTTGTGGCAGTTCTCAATTCAAACCATGGGGGAGCCTTCCTTCCCTGCCCTTGGGAGGAGCTGGGGGTCTTTCTGCAGCCCACACCAGAAGGCAGGGATAGGGATGAGCTGCCTCTGCACTGGCCAGGGAGAAGGGGAGCTCCCAGCAAGCTGTCCTCTGTGTTCCTTTTGCTTTCCTCCTTTGCTTCTCCCTACGTGGGGTCTCCCTTCCCTCTTGGTACGAGGCCTTATTCCAACCCGAGGGAACTGAGGCTGCTGCAGCAGCATCTCTGCAATGAAGCATCCATCCCACGCTGCCTGGGTGGTGCTGCAGAGCTGGCCTCTGCTTGGACACGGAACCACCACCCCAGCACATCCCCACTGTCACCTCCCCAGCTCTCTGCCTTGTCCCCCTGCTGCCCAAGGGCCTGGCCATGGGGGAGAAAGCTGCTTTTGTGGAGTTAAACCTTTTTACTTCATTAACTGCTCCACAAAACCCTCATAGCTTGGCAGGGGCACGGCAGGGCTGCTGCTGCTGCTCCTCTTGCCTTTCCATAGGAGTGGGGGCAGCTGATCTGCTCTTTCTTGGCCTCCGTAACCCTCTCCAAAACCTTTTGGAGGTTTTTAACGTCACCTGGTGAGATGTAATCTCTGTGGGGCCAGAGGGAACACAGGCAATGGGGCTGGGCAGCTTTCCTGCCACCAGGGCTTGCAAGGTGCATGGGCTGCCTTGGGTGGAAGGTGGGACACGGTCCCGGCAGCGCCGGTGGGATGCTGGTGCTCATCTGTAGTCAGGAGAGGATTCTGATAGACTTTTTCCTGTCTGTAGGTTTTATTCAGACACTATGTAATGATCGAGTGATTTACAATTCAGTGTTAAGCTAATGAAAACGTTGATAATGGTGATAATAAAACCTTTTCTTTTCCTATGGTGTGTTGGAGGGTTTTTGTGTTTTTCTCTGTTGCCACCAACCGTTATCTTCAACATAAGAGTTCAGCTGGCCCATCCCTTCTCCTTGTGCCTGTAGGGAATGATTGCAGCTCAGCCTGGTGTGCCCAGTGCTGTCCTGGCTCCTTCCAAGTGCTCTCCATGGAAGGGCCCTCTCTGAATCAGCCCCTACTTCAAACCTACTTTTCCCTGGGCTGTTTCCAGATGTAATTTGGCTGTGGGCATCTCAGGCATGGAGCTAAGCTTCCTCCCAGCTTGTACTCTGCTTACTGCTCCTAGCAGGAGCCTTCTGCTCCTCCTGTTGTCTTCCCAAGACCCTTCATGGTCAACACTGAATCAAGGTTGATTTTGAAACCCTGGAGGTGAAGATGCTGCTGGTAGAAAACACTGTCACTGGCCCTGCCTGTTGGGAATACCCTTGGTCAGTGTGGGTGCAGGGGGAGCCTGGGGACCCTTGGGGAAGGACACCCAGAGGTGCTATTGGTCCTGGATGGCCTCTGGCTGCAAGCTCTTGGTGGGGGGAGCATGTGGGGGCTTTGATGTGTGACTCTTGCTGTGGGTGTCTGGGGGAGGCAGCGTTCCCTTGGGAGCCAACATAAACCCAGTGTGGTACCCATGGATGATGAACATCTCCCACCCTCACACTATCACCAGCTTCCAAAAGCAGAATGGGGCTCAGGCAGTCACTAAGCAACAGCTCAGGCTGCTCAGCACAATAAACCCACATGGGCTCCCTGCACCATCAGCTCATTACCAGCTCTGCCCTCCACCCGAGATGAGCTCCACGGTGTGGATGTCCCTTGGAATGTGTCCCAGGTTCAACATTTGGAGAGCTCCATTTGCTGCACAGCTCTGATGGCAAGAGCACCACAGCATCCCACCCCAAGCCTTGGGGAGAGTGGGGGGACATGGGATACAGCAACAGAAGGGATCAGCATGAAATTTCACCACTGAAGAGCTGAGAAGCCAATGGAAGCCCCATTTTTAAGCCTGTTTTATCTGTTCACAGCTCGTTTTCTTTCCCCCTCCTCTTCCTTTCTATTTAAACCAAGGCTTAGCTGGTCCAGCTTTGGGGCCGCTGATGCAAAGCAATGCAGCTGCTGAGCACCGGGGGGGAACTGAAGCCAGGGCATCACCCATCTCAAAGCCCAAATCCTGCCACTTGAGAGACTGGAATAAGCTATTCCCAGTCTTCACGAGTCTGCACAGATTTAAGGTGATATCAATGCCCACAGCTCCCTCCAGGAAGTTTAAACGCCAGGAAAGGTTGGAAACATGGTCACTGGTCAGAGTGGGTGGAGAAGTCCGGAGCACCCCTGTGCAGGGGGCAGGCACCATCTCATGATGGGTGAGACCCGACTGCTTCCCAGCTCCAGGACAACCACTCCACTGCCCTCTGATGCGCAGACATCCCGGCAAACATCCACAGGGATAACATCCCTGGGTATAGACACTGCCCACACGCCTTGTGGCAAGGGAGCCAGCCCCAGTGGGGTTTAGGGCTCAGACTCATCCCTCTGCTTCCCCTTGTGACAAATAACCAACCACCACCAGCTGGATTCACCTTTTATTAAACTGCCCAGAACAAAAGGAAGAGAGAGCAAAGCCTGCCCTGAGACCTTCCCAACATTGGCACTTTGTGTGCCTTCCCTACCAGGTAAAGGGGATTTTCCACTGGGAAAACCTCCTCAGAGGGTATTTGAAATAGAACTAAGAGTGAAAATGTCCCTTTGGGGGGGGGG
>NDXB01003520.1:158947-172717 GCA_002631895.1 Agapornis roseicollis | reverse complement strand
CGGGTGTTCATGGTTTTTTTGGGAGCAGAAGGGGGGGGGGGGGCAGTCACCTCATTTCTCAGCCTTGTTCAAAGCTCTGACTTGGCTTCACCTCTGTCTCTGCTCCCAGTGCATTCCCAGGACCCTTAGGGAAGCTGGTAGCAGTGATGGGAAGACCAGAGGATGATAACCATGTTGTCCCAGGCTCCTGAGGATACCTCCTGCTCCAGGAAACTCCTGGGATGGGGCTTGGAGGCTGAGGACAGCGTTGTCCTGAACCATGCAGTGCTCCAAACTACAAGCTGGCAGAAATGAGACTGGTTTCTGATTGCTCTGTTCATAAACCCATGCAATCAAAACTGATAATGCCTGCATGCCACATTTCACAGAATACAGAGCAGAGTGGCAAGAAAAAACCCACTCAGATCCAGTCTTAATAACTGAGTGCAATTATCAGGTCCTAGACTACAAGATATTACAGGGGCAGCAATGAGGAGGTAAATATAATGATCCAGAAGAGCAGGGTGGAGAAACAATTGTGGTACCCTGAGAGACTGCTAAAGAGCATTTGGTTGATGCTTTGGAAATGACAAAGAGAATTAGAAAGAGTAAACAGAGCTACATTAACATTAAATCTGAGCTTTGGAGCACAGCCCAACACAGAGATCTGCCCTGCCAGAACTATGGCACCTGGGATGATTTACCACATGGGGTGCGTGATAAGTGCAGCAATTGTTTGTCACAGTCAACAGAGAAACAAGGTAAATGGAGTTACAACTTGTCCCATGGTGATGGAGATGTTGGATGGATCCATTCATCCCACCCCAGGACCTGGGGCCTGACTCCAACCACGTCTTGAGCCCAGTGCTGTTTGCTGGCCATGTGCATGGCTGCTGCACAAGCCCCACAGCACATCCTGGGGGGCACATGGAGCCCCCCAGGGCAGGGCCTGCAGGTCACCTTCCCCTCGGCACCCCTTGTCCCCTGGTGATGGAGCACAGTTGATCCCATCAGCCCTTGCCCTGAGGGATGGTGCTTTCAGGTACCAAACGTGTTACCCATCCTGAGCCTTTTCCTACAGATGAGGAGATGGAAGGGATGGGATCTGGCCCCAGGGTCCTGCCTCCAAGGCACATCTGCTCACTGAAATCCCAGCACGAGTGCTGACACAAGCACAGGATCCCTTGACTCTACATCCACGGGCTGCTTGGAGTGTGTGGGTTAATGAAGGTGGATTAATTAAGCTATGCTCAACTCCCCTGTGGTCACCCCATCTAGAACTGAGGCAGCTTTGTTCAATGTAGGTGCATTCTCTTGCAAACCAAGGCACTGGGCTCTGCTGTGGGTAAATGTCTGCAGGGGGGTTCCTAAGATTCATCTCTCCCCTCCAAGCTGACACTGATCCCCCTGCAGGGTCCCATGCAGGCAGAGCACACTCAGTGTCTGGTGGCTGTCCTGGCAACCTGAACTGGGTCTCACACAGCCAAACACCCAGAGTTTCGAGCTGGCAAAGAAGCCAAGAGTTCTCGGCCAGCTCTTCAGCCTGGCTTGCTGGCTACAACTGCCTGGCTCCCACCTCTGCCCCCCTGCCAGCTTCTTCAGCTGCCTGCCCCGGGTGTGCTGCAGGAGCTCCATGTGCTGCTGCCTCCCTGGGACATCGTGCATGTCCCGTTGTGTGGCCCCAGCCATAGCGGCACCCCTGGTGTCTCCCAGGACCAGGTGGCCTCCAGCCTAGCCGTGGATTACCTGTCCCAACACCGGGCAAGGGGCGGGGGGGGACACCAGAGATGTCCCAGCCCTGCAAGGGTGAGACCAGCTTCTCCTGTGCAGGCAACCCCAGAGACCGTGGAGGTGTGGGAGGCTGTGGAGGTGCAGGGGAGAAGAGATGGAGAGGTGCTGGTATAGGGGGATGTGGAGATGATTTGGTGCTGGGATAGCAGGAAATGGGGATGCAGGGATGTGGGGATGAACAGGTGCCAGGACAGGAGGATAGGGGAGTGCAGGGATGTGTAGGTGATGGAGTGCCAGCATAGCATGATGGAGACACGCTGGAATAGGGGGGTGCTGGGATGTGGGGATGGAAAGGTGGCGGGACAGGCAGATAGGTGGGCATGGGGTTGTGGGAATGCTGGGGTGACAGGATAGCAGGATGGAGAGATGCTGGGATGAGGGGGTGTGGGATGTGCAGACGATGGGGTGCCGGGACAGGAGTGTGGAGGGGCGCAGGACACAACCCGAGTGCCAGCGCTCACCTATGGTGGTGATGACCGTGATGGCGAAGTAGAAGGAGCCGGCGAACTTCCACTGCCGCCCGGCGCGGTGCGGCTCGGCCTGCAGCACCAGCCGCTCCAGCTCCCGGTAGTCATCGGCGGAGAAGCGGTACTTCCTCCGCAGCTCCCCGCGCTTCTGCTCCAGCAGCCGCTTGCGGCCGCTCTCCGCTTCCGACTCCAGCGCATCGAAGACGGCGGCGCCCACCAGCAGGTAGGAGAAGATGCAGAGGATGAGCGCGGCCGTGCGCAGGTTCTGCCGCTTCATGGCGAGGGGCGGCCGCGGCGCCTCAGCCCGGGCTCCGCATGGCCCCCGCCGCGCCCCCCCCTCCCCGCGCCCCGCCTGCGCGCCGCCCCCCAAACCCCGCGCCCCGGCACCGGGACCGCCCGCATCGGGACCGCGCAGCGCCCAACGGCACCGCGATGGGGACCGCCCGTACCGGGAACGGGAGCAGCACCGCGGCCGCCCTGTCCCAAACCCCGAGCGAGCCGGCCCTGGCACCGGTAACGGGCCGCGTCCCCGGGTGGGGGAGCCTTATCCCGGCGCTGTCCCCGCTTGCAGAAACCGGAGTACAGGCTGGTAGGAACTAGGTTTATTCTTTGATTGTTCAGCTTGTAAACCCCACACGGAAACGTTTCAGGAGAATGGAAATACAAAGCATCATTGAACAGACAGGTAACTTTGCTATCACCAAACCTGGAAAACAAACCTACCTTTATTCCAACGCAGCCTTTGGAATTCTTGCTAACAACAGGAAGTGACAGAGTCTGTTAATGGTCACTGAAACTGTATTAGACTGTTTGGAACAGCACTTACGAATGGAAATACACAACTGCAGCCACTGCATACTGTGCTCATGAAGTGGATGGTGCAACACCATCTGCTGGGATTGTCCCCATGCCTGCAAGCAAGGGTGTCCTGCAGGACCTCCTCCCTTACTCCCCAGCCTAATTACACCGGTAAGATACAGCTAATTTTTAGGCAGAACAAACTGATTACTGGCTGCAGGGCAGCCTGAGCTGGCCCCGCTCCCACTTCACACCCAGGGCAGTGGAACTCTGCAGCCTGTGCTACCAGCGGTATTTCTGCTCTTGCCAGCCATCATCAGAGAGGATTTCTGGCCTGGTGCTGTTTTAGGAGAGCAGGACAGAACAGTGTGACCAGGTCTGGTGTTCCTGCTGAGTTATTTTGCACGTCCATACGATGCGTGTAGCCCCTAAGGACTGTAACAATAGCACAAAGGGCAATGGGTTACAACTTAAACAGAGGAGATTCAGGTTAGAAATAAGGCAGAAGCTCTTCCCTGTGAGGGTGCTGAGGCGCTGGCACAGGGTGCCCAGAGAAGCTGTGGCTGCCCCATCCCTGGCAGTGTTGAAGGCCAGGTTGGACACAGGGGCTTGGATCAAGCTGCTCCAGTGGAAGGGGTCCCTGCCCATGGCAGGAGCTGGAACTGGATGAGCTTTAAGGTCTCTTCCAATACAAACCATTCTGTAATTCTACGCAGGGATGCAGGGACATGGGTTCCACCAGGCCATGCTCAGGAGAGGACAACGAGCGGAGCCTCCCTGCACCATTGCCCCATGGACAGCTCTGGAGTGTGGGGAAATCAGCCAGGGTAGGAGGCAGAGCCCATAGCGTGCAGCCCCTGCTTCTCATTCCTGGTCTCCTGAGCTTTTATGTAACTCTTATGTTTTGCTTTCAAAAATAGACACTTCATTGAGTCGTATGTTGCAGGAGATAGCATCTCCTTCAAGAAATAAGCTCTTTCTTTTGACTGGGAATAAAGCAAACCAGGAAAACAAATCAACGAGCAGGCTTACATCCCTCTTCATCCATCTTGCCTCTCTCTGGAGAGGACAGGATGTTTAAGGCTTTAATTGCAGCAAAGGAGGATTGAATTGGATGGAACAAAAACTTTTTAACCATGAAGACAGTCAAACACCAGAACAGATTGCTTGGGGAGATTGTGGCAGCCCCATCACTGGAGGAGGTTAAGAATAAGATAAGCATATGTCTGGATGTCTGTGACAGCGCCCTGGGCACAGCTGATGCTCTCCTGGAGCCCCTTCCAGCCCTACCCTCAGCATTTCCATGGCCAGCACAAGGGGCACAGGGCCCTTTCCCACTGTAGTTGTGAGCCCTTTGTCACCCTGAACACTTGCCACTTCCCAGCTCCTTGCCCAGCCTCCTGCCAGCACCATTAGTGGAAGTTGTTGACGAATTAAAAGCACAGGCTCCAGCATCCATCACCAGCAGCACAAGCTGTCGGTGCATTGCTGTTCAACATCATAGCGCTTCCAGCCTCCTAAATCACTCGGCAAAGCCTGTGCTGGAGGAATGTGTCTGGTTCGTGCTCTCCATGGTGTCATTCACAGCCCTGCTAACAGGGATGCTTCTTAAACCTCCGGACCCACAGCAGTGGGGAGATATGCTTCACCTGCTGCTGGTAGTGTTTTCAGCAATGACATCCCACCTTGAAGACAGGAGCTGATTGAGCTCCTGCTGGTTCCATTACAGAGGAAGGAGATCTTACAGTGGTTTTCCTGCTTGCAGCAAGCACGGGGGCATGAAAGAGACCAGACTCTGTCCTGTTGTGTGGGACAGTCCCTCCTGAGGCACAGGGAAGTTTCATGCTTTCCCACTGTTAAGGTCCCTCAGCTCAACCTTTGTCTTTCCCCCCAGCTTCACTGTGCTTGAGAAAGGTCAGGCTGGAGCCGCAGGATCAGGCCAGGGAAGATAATGTACTTTATCATTGATTTCCAGCGAGAAATTGCATTATGAGATTAAATGTCTCATTTTTATTGCATGGGGAGGCAGAGAGAAAACAAAGGCTCTGAAAATAAAACACAAGCCGAAGTGATGTGTTTCTGTTGTAAGATGCTTGTGACTGGGAACAAATGGACCTTGTTTGTTCAGTCCTTTGGAGGTGAACTTTGAGAAGCTGCTTCCTTCAGAGGCTGGTAAACAAAGTCAGACCTCACCTGTGTTTAAACCAGTGCCTAATGAACGTGTCTGATTGCCCCACACCCGCTAATTCCAGGCTGGGGGGGAATTTATGGAAAAGCTTTTCTAGTTTTAATGGCTTGAAATAAGCGGAGCTGCTCAGGAGTCTGAGGCAAAAGATGCTAAATGGGGACCAGCAGCGTGGGTCTGAGTCAGTCCCACAGCCCAGTGTTCGTGGGGAGGGGTGGGAGCCTCCCACCAGTGTCTGTGTCTGCACAGGCAGCTCCTGGTCCCCCAGCAAAGGGGATGACATTGGTGGGACGTGCAGTACTGGCTGCTCTGCTTCTTTTGGTTATTTTAAAGGCCAAATAGAGGTTTTCTTTTGCCTTAGTAAAAGCATTAGCTATTCTGGCTTTAATGCCATTTAATACTGAGATAACAGCCTCGCGATTCCACAGGATATTTTTAAAGCAATGGATTAGTTAATTTCTAGAGAGGATTAGATACTGAGATATGAATAACAACCAGCTGCAGCCACCCAGAGGAGAGCAGGACTCTCAGCACTGCTCGGAGCGATCCCTCCTTTCCATGTAAGGGGCCACAGCGATGTCCTCTTCTACGGACAGGGTGCCTGATCTGGACGTAGTATTTGCTTGTGCCCCATCACTCCATAGACCTGTCTGTGAAATACCCCCCTGCTAGCCAGAGCTAACTTGTCCTTGTCCTGCAGGCATGCTCAGGGTTACTGGAGGCTCAGGAGCCTTGAGGCTTCCTCTTGGCTCTGGGATCTCCCTGCTCCTCCATCCCTGCCTCTCTTGCTCAGATGGCTGCAGGTGCTTTGCTCTGTGCTGTAATCTGGAAGCTCAGCAAGGGAATTAATGAAGCATTGGATATAAACTGGTTGCAAATGCAAATTGTCTCTGCATGGTCACCATGAATGTGGCCCGCAGGTTTCAAGCCCCAGGGCAGGTGAACACAGCTCCACGCATGACTGACTTCAACCACCTTACCTAGTGCCAGCCATGCTAAACCTTGGCCATACCTCCTGATACCCCATAGCCCATTAGTGATCCTTCCCTAATTACCCTTCCTACCCAAAATGGGTCCTTGCAAGGGGCCACACAGCCCCATTTCCTTCCCCCCNTTCTTCCCTTGTGCCCTGGTAGTGCTACAGATGGTAGAGTTGTGGTTTACCTCTGTCGTGGTTTAAACCCACGCAGCTCGTTCACTCACTCAACCCCTCCTTCGGGCCCCCCCCCCCCCTTTCCTCCCCCCCCCCCCCCCCAGGCTTTCCCCAAGCAGCCTGCTCTGACAGTGGTTGTACACGAAGCAGACCTGGGCTGGAAATGCTGACAGTGCTCTTGACAGTTTATAGTCACAAACTCTATTTTCAGCCTAATAAGTTTTTTATATGCTTGGAAAGCTGTCAGTTGAACATCAGCCAGGCACAAAGTACCTGCCATAAAGCGCCTGGACCACAACCAAACGGGAAAGGTGCTGCTCTACTTTAGCGAGATCTTGATCTCGGCTGCTTTATCTGGTTCATTTAATTGGTTTGAGCATCCTGGCTTTACTAATAAAATAATAATATAAAATAATAGTGCCCCTGCTTAATAATCTGTGGAAATATTCACTGAGAAATGGTTAAATCAGAGCTAGCAGCCTGTTTGGATTGGGGCTTGGGGTTGGGAGGCTCTGTGCTGCTGCTGCTGGTCCCTGCAAGGAGTCCCTGGACCCCAGTGACGAAGGAGAGAGGCTTTGGGAGTGTGTCTGGAGATGGATCTCACTTCCTGATAAGGTTAATCTGGAGGTGAGCTGCCTCGGCCATGACTGCAGACTCCCATGGACACATGCCCACACCAAACCCTTGGCCAAGCACAGAGCAGGACCTGATCCTGCTCCCACCGCAGCACCATCATGATGCTATAAATGACTTTCCTGCAGCAGAGCCCGCAGGGTTGTCAGGGAGGTCAGGGTTCGGGGGCAAAGGCTCTGGGAATGAATCACAAATATGTGAGGCTCTTTCGGAGGGTGCCCCGGTGACACCTTCACCCCTGTCCTTCGAGGCAGCACCACACTGCAGGGACAGGAAAGGTCCTGCAGCCCTGTAGGTCTCCCGTGGGACACCCTGTGTGGGTGATGGGCTCCGTCATGCTGTGTGAAGCATCATATCCCATGTGGCACCCGGTGAGCACCATGACCCCTGCCAGGAGCCCTGTGGATGGCTTCACAACCAAAGGGGCTGCCTGCACTGTCAGGTCCCCTGGCACCCTCCTTCCCATAGGGCAGTGGGTCCCATTGCAGGGCACCACAGGGGCAGGAGGGAGCTGCTGCCTGTTGGATGTGCTGCAGGAGCAGTGGTGGCTCCCATCCCACCGGGTGAGACCTGGCTGTGCAGCAGCCGGGGCCGGTGAGCGGGTGGTTTGGGAGCTGCAGCAGCGCTGTCTGCACCCCAGCCCTCTGCTGCTTCCCAGGCAGTTTACAGCAAATGGCCCATTTCAATGCTAAAAATAACGCGGTAGGAAACAGATTGGCCCCAGCACTTCATCTGGGGAAAAGTGCATTTATTGGTAAAACTCAAGACGTCCTTTCCTGTTCTGCCTCTGAAGCCCAGGAGCCGGTGCTGAGCTGTTGACTGAGCTTCCCAGCCAGGCACCAGCTTATTTCAATGCAGTGTTTGATCCCACCAAGACACATTTTTCTTTCCCGGGTACTGATGCTCCACAGGCTGCTCCCAGCAGCCAGATCCCACTGGCCAGAAGTGGTTCTGGCTTTGGGGGCCATGAGCGATTTCCCAGCTGATGGAGCTGTGGATTGCCCTGTGTAAATGCTCCCAACCACATCACGCTCGCGAGCACAGCAGGTTCTGGGTGGGCAATGAATAGAGCCAAATGAAAACACTTGTTTTCTCTCGCAGTGAAAGTGCAGTGTTAGGGATGTATTTCTTCCTCCACCTTGAACTGGCAGATTTAACTAAGTCTTACATGGAGAGGCTTCCCAGCTGCTTCCCTCCAGGCTTTTCTCTGGAAGGATTAACTGGGCAGATGAGACGCATCCTGTCTGAACTGCAAATACAAAGATGTTCCTGTGTGCCTGGACCTGCTGTTTGTCCTTTATTCCAGTCCTGGCCCTTTCTTTCCAGCCTCGCTGAGGAGCTGTGTGGTGTCCCTGGTGCAGAACAAACGGCAGCAGAGGAATCACAGCTGTTCCGGGCACCAGGATGCCAGATCTGCCATGAATCAGGTACAGGGAATCGAATTAACACGGGGCTGTTCCGGAGGCAGGCGAAGCACCTGAGCTAAACGGGAAAATGAACTGGAGGCTCCTCTGGGTTCTGAAAGATTTCGCTAAGGCTGAGGTCTCCTGCCTGGGTGTCTCTTGGGGTGGGAGCCGAGGTGCTGAGCTGTGGGGAGTGAAGGTGATAAGAGTTGCATGAAGAAGAGTCTGGGAATGAGCTCTGAGGCCTTGGTGCTTGACAAGCCTTGGGGCGATGAGTTGGAACATTGAAGGACAGGGAAGGTAAACAAGCAAGCCTTGGGAGGATGGGCCAGGATGTAGTTGTGTTGGGAATCTCAGTTGGAGGCCAGAGGATGTGGGGGCTGTGAGAGGGTCTGCAACATTGTGATTGGACCATTCACCTGGAAAGTATTACAGGGGCCAATGAGATTGAATGTTGTATGGATGTGCAGGTTGGGAAAGTACCAAAGAAGGGGATAAAAAGGGCTTGGTGTTAATAAACGAAGATTTGAGTCTCTGCATCAACTTGAGTCAGCGCTGTGAAATGCCACAAATGGCACCCAACGTGGGGCATGAGAAGTGGTGAATTGTCGACCCCGTGGCGTAGCTCAGCTGAACTGCTTTTGGAAGCGAATCCAAACCATGCCGATTGCCTCTTGCAGGATGGGGGTATGTGGCTGACAACTGTGGGGTCTGCTTTAACAAAGGAGCAGGGAAACGTTCTAGAAGATTTTGCTATGATTCTTAAGCAGTAAGGGGAAAAAAGTTGACAAGGAGCAATTGCAACTCATCCTTCTCAGGGCATCCAAAGTCAATCTGTCTAGCATTCATACCCCAGAGACTTGGGGAAAATCGGCATTAATCTGTGGGACTGTGCTACAAACAATGGTAAAGTTGCTGTCAATTTATTGAGCCCATGTGAGTTATTTCTGAAACTCGGAGAGTTCCTGCCTGCTCACAGGCCCTGGGGGCAGAAACGGCACCTTCGGATCCATCACCACCGCCTCGTTGCCAGACTGCTGTGAGATCAAAAAGTCAGTCTGCTGGTGTTGCTCCTGTGGTTCTGCCACCTGATAACTCTGATACTGCCTTGGATGGTCCTTTCGACCCAGAGCCCGTGGATCCGGAAAAGGAGCCTGATTTATATCCCCCAGATCCTTATGACAAATGGGCAGCTGTAAAGGGAGAAGCAAGACAGGTGGGGGATGCAGATGTATTGAGTGCTTTCCCTGTGGTTCATGTGCCGGATCAGGACCCGCGGTGGGAAGGTCTCTGCTCTTACCAAAGATATCAGGTGAACGATGATGGACCATGGACTCGGGCCCCATATACAATCCATTTGATACAGTCTGTCATTGACACTCATGTATTTATCGCAAACGATTTCAAAACGTTGTTTTGTTTTCTAATGATGGACATACAATATACTATGTGGGAATTGAAAATGAGGCAGCTTGCAGGCACACAGGCTGCTGAAAACTTAGCATTGAGGGCATGAGACCCCCTGCGAGTGGTTACTGCCGATGTCTCACTGGGCAAGCTGATTTTGACACCAATGCTGCGCAAGCTAGGATTTGCCAGGCAGGCTTGCAGCAAGTTAAACTGGCACTGTGGGCTTTGAAAACTGCCCCTGACGCTGGTAAACAGAGACAGCCTTTGTCCGGATCAAACAAGAGGCAAACAAGCCATTTATGAAGTTTTTAGACTGCCTTAATGAGGCTCTGGAGAAACAGATCGATAATGAGAAAGCACGTGAGTATATTGTCAAACAACTTGCTATTGAGAATGCTGACCCCGACTGTCAGAAAGTCTGGCGGCCATTACGAGATCTGAGCATAGATGATATGTTAAATGCTTGTATGAATGCCGGGTCTAGACAACATGACCTGTCTCTGGTTGCGGATGCATTTGCAGCATTGTCAACTAAATCACAGCCGCGCTTTTCGTGCGGTCAGTATGGCCATTTGCATGAAGACTGTCCGAAAATAAAAGCAAATAACAAAGGGGAGCACCTGGAATCTGCTCGCGCTTTACGAACAGAGCATCACTATGTAAGTCATTGCCCAGAGAAATGTGACCGGGGTGGCCAGCCTTCAACTTCACTAGGAAACGTCCAACACATCACCCCTCCAAATGGCCCCCTCAGGGAGCTGCCGCAGTTTGCACGCCAGCACAAGCAGTGGTGCTGGAGTGGACCTGGCCACCTTGGGAGAGACAATAACTCAAGACACATCAGTTGTGCTTATTCCAACAGGCACATATGGCCCATCCGGGCATGGAAAGGCAGCACTGTTAACTGGATGATCCTCTACAGCAATAAGGGGTCTTTTTGTGCTGCCAGGGGTCATAGATGCTGACTTTGAAGGAGAAATTAAAGCAATGGTGAGGACTCCATTGCCACCATGTACTGCACCAGCAGGAAGAGAATCACACAATGAATATATTTTTCACCCCAGTTACTAGATGCAGGGCTCAGAATGTTTTAACTCTACAGGGATACCTGAAATTTATTGGACTCAACAATTAGCTTTGGACCAACCCCATTGTCCTGTACTTTAAAATCATGGGGACAAACATTACTTTGCAAGGAATTGTTGACAGTGGAGCAGATGTTACAGTCATTTCTGCATCACAATGGCCCGATCATTGGCCTTTGATGAACACTCATGCCTCATTAGCGGGAATTGGTGGTCAAGCCTCAAGCCAGCAGAGCAGAACAACTCAAGACAGTATAATAATGCAGCTGATAATCAGAACTCTGATGCTACTTCAAATACAAGAAGAGAATTTGTACCTAAGTGGAATAAACCATCTGATATCAGGATAATTGAAAAGACAATGAAACTTACTGCAGAAGTGAAAGACAGGCCAGTAAACCATTTGGTTTCAGGTCCACCACCAAGGCCTCAGAGCTCATTCCCAAACTCTTTTGCATGCAAATCTTACCACCTTCACACCCCACACTGAGCAGTGGCACAAGATGATGCTCATCTGGATATCCCCCCAGGGCATCTCCACACAGGGCCAGGTGACAGACATAGGCTGGTTTGGGTTTCTGGCTTGGGAAATGCATGTGAGTGGTCCCCTTTATGCAGGAGTATGGAGGAGGCCTTCACAGCCAAATACAGCTTCATTCAGTGAGAGTGTTTGGCTCTCTGCACAATCACCACCACCAAACCTATCCCTGAGCTCTCCTTCATGCCAGCAGTTTCCCGTTGCCATGGGACCTTCTCACCCTCAACAGCCTGGACTGGAGCTCAGAGGTGCTGCAGGCTGGCCTGGGATGGTAAGAGCTGACTGGGAGCTATGGTGTGCAGCTCTCCCCATCTCTGCTGAGCAGCACCTCTGCATCAGAGCAAAGGCAGCCAGGATGGAGTTAATCTGTCTCTTGTCCTTGGATGTCCTCTGCATGGAAGCAGCCTCCCCAAGGAGGAGCTGTGTTGCCACTGAGAAGCCTGGGAGCTTTCTGAGCCTCCTTAGGGTAAACTTCTTGCCCATGAACCCAAACAAGCGGAAGAATTTCAAGCTGTCTGGGCTGTGCCCTGGCACGAAGGGCTCGTAGGGAGCCAGATCTGACCTGAGCATCTCCTGCTTGGAGCAGAGAGAGGCATTGGGTGAAATTCAAACTGGACTCTCCTCCCCAGTGCTAAGAAGGCAGCGCAAGTCGAGGTGCACAGAGCATCTCCTGGGGTTTCTTGCTGCCCTGCTGCCTTGAGCAATGAGCAAGGGGCACGGAAGGCTTTGCTGCTGGGGGATATTTAGAGGGGTGGTCCAAAAAGTGGCACCTCTCCATGGAGCCCGGGCTCAGCAGACCCTCAGGACACATCCCTGTCTGCAGGGTGCAGCTGCAGTCGCTCTGTAGCGCACATACAAATGTGTGCTTCAGCTGCAAGCTGCGCAGCGCCGCTGTTGCTGGGCTGCAAGTGCATTCCTCAGCTCTTGCCCTCCCCAGGTCCCACGCTGCACGGCATCACCTATTTATAACTGCATGCACTGCAGGAGTAATATTAGACTGATGGCCTCACAGTCACGCTAAATGTTACTCTATTTATGTGATTTGCTCTTCTTCACAAGCTGTTGGGCTCCCAGATGCCAAAACACGCTGCATAGCATAGACAAAAACTCCGATTTTTCTCTTCTATTAAAACCTTTACCAACTGCATCCAGTCCCAAGTATATTTACCAGTGTTTCCCAGGTCATCTGGAGTAATTGCATCTACTATTCCTACCCCAGTCTGATCGATATCCTCGGTCAATAAGATAACGTGTCAGGTCTGCTGTCCCTGTAGCCAAAGGTACTTTAGCAATGAAATTGTTTTGCGGAAGAAATACATGCCTCTCACTGAATCTGAGGATGCTGTGACCTTTCATTAGTGACCCGAGTGACTCATCCCTTTAGTGTGTGCGCACTGCAGCCTCCCACCACATTGTAAGAGATGCACCACAAAGTCCTGCTGCCTGGTGTAACACAGAGCCGGGACCTGCAGGAGCCTCTGCTCACACTGCTTCTCCTCAGGGTTCACATGTGGTCTTCATGCCTTTGCTGGGGCTGGGGGCTCTCATGCTATGGAGATGCCCTGTTTGCACAGTGGGGTCCCTGTGCACCATCCCTGTCCCATTTCCCATGGAAATCTCTGACACAAATGCAGAAGCCCATGTTTCTAGCACACCCAGGTTCGCTTAGCAAACAGGGCCTTACCGGCCACCCCACCCCACCTGAAGTGAGGTGGGCAGCTCACTCCGAGCCAGATTTCAGCCAGAGGCCATGTGTCACATTGTGCATTCACTGTGGAGGCAAATCCTCTCACTCCACTTGTGCCCCTGCAGCCAGCAGCTGAACTCCTGGTGTCCCTATGGTTCCTGTGGCACTCACTGCTCACTCCTGCTCCCCACACAGGAGCGTCTCGGTCCCTCTCTTTGTTGAGTGCCTCTGGAAACAGAGACCCTGGAAACACGATGTATTTAGTTTCCTTTTAGAAATGTGTGTAAAGTGAAACAATCAAACAAGGTTGAGCCCTACACATTTAGGTGCTCTTGATAGCAATACCTTCCTCTTGTAAAGCGCTTTGCATGCAAAGTTGTCGTGGTTTAAACCCACGCAGCTCGTTCACTCATTCAACCCCCCTTTCTTGCCCTCCCGTGCTTCCAGAGAGATGGGGGGAGAATCAAAAGAATGCAACTTCCACATGGTTGAGATAAGAACAGTTTAGTAACTAAGGTATAACACAAATCACTGCTGCTACCACCAATAATAATAATGATACAGGAAAAGAATACAACATCCCATCAACCACAGCAGATAACTCACGACACCCCACCAACCGAGTGCTGACCGACCACCTC
>NDXB01003520.1:73246-153065 GCA_002631895.1 Agapornis roseicollis | reverse complement strand
GGGGGGGGGGGGGAACCCCCCCCCCCCCCCCCCCATTCCGCCAGAGCAGGGCTGGAAGCCTGCACCCCATGAGCACCCCTCATTGTGAGACAGGGGAATCCTAAGATTTAAAACTTGTTGCTGGTTGGGTAATTAGTTCGCATTGTTAATGTAGTTAGTGATGATATACCTTAATCGCGTTGTTAGTGCAACCCAAGGGTTAACAACGCGCAGGACTTAATGCTCATGAAGAGTTAGCTCCATTTGTAACTCTTGAGGTAAGATCTGCCAATCCGAGGGGAGACTGAGCCCGTGCAAAACAAGAGAACAGCTGCAAACCAGCTTTGTGGTTTGGGCACCATCCCAGGAGCAACAGAGCCTGCATGAAACCTAAAGGTTACTTGTGGTGAGTAAGAGGAGCCGTTGGCCTTCATCCCCACGATCCCCTACGACCACCACCAAAAAGCACAGCAGTGGGAGGAGTTTATGGAAATGTTAATTATCATATGAAGTGGGGACAGGTTATGAATATGTATAGGCACTCTCATGAATATATAACCACAATGCTATATACATTTGGAAGACGGATGGCTACGGCACACAGGACTTAGGTGGGATATCCCATGCCGCCCAGCGCTGAACGAACATACCTACTTTACAACCTTTATTGGCTGATTGGTTGTAAAGTCCTTTCTTCACACATCAGTTTCTTGCTGGACCTGTTGGAGACACGCACGCAGCAGCATGGTTCCGCTCTCCTGCCTGCCTTGTGTGTTTAAGCTGTTTGCTTGCCCCATGCTTTCACTCACAGTAGAGGTGCTACCGCCCTCATCCGTATCAGAATCCATATCAGTGTTCCAGGCCAGGTTGGGCGAAGCCTTGGGTGGCACCGTATAGTGGGAGGTGTCCCTTGCTTATGGCAGGGGGGTTGGAACTGGATGATCTTAAGGTCCTTTCCAACCCTAACTATTCTATGATTCTAGGATGCTCCCCTTGGGTACCAGCTCCTTGCATGCTGCAGTGTGAAAGACAGCACAGGGCTGGGATGGCTCCTGCAGGTAACCTGAGCAATAGGCAACCAATTCAAGACTCTTCACCAGCAGCAGAAGAAAGGGCCTCAATCTACCGGTTTTTTTTAGTGAGCACTGCATTATGCTCAGGGAAGTACCTGAAAATCTTTAGCTTTATCCAGGAGCTCATCCAGCCCTTTCTCAGCCAGCTCCAGGCATTTAAAAATCATCAGTCAGGAGAATGGCTTGGAAGAAACCCATTCTGATGCACACTGTTTACTCATGCAGCAGTGCACAGTTTCCTTCAGCTGCTCTGCCTTCTTGCACTGCAATGAGCTGTGATGTGTTGCTCACTGGTGGTTCAGGAATATGGTTGTCAAATTACATGCCATTTATGTGTGCAGATTTGGCAGCTTGCCTCGAGGACAGGGATGAGTTCTCTTCTGGTTTGGGTTTTCTTTCTCTTTAAGGGGACCACGATCATCTGGGGATGGCAGAGCATTTATCTGCTGCCCCACAAGGGCAGGCAAAGCCCAGGTTCCGCTGCGTCAGAGGCTTCAGTAACTACATGTTTCCAGGGTAGCAGAGCTTTAGAGAGAACAGCAAATATTGTGAGACTGGCAATCAAATTGCAAGAGCTGATTTCCCTGCATTCTTAGGTAAAAAAAGAGCTCTGATTTATTTGGATTCATTAATTCATTATTGAGATGTTTTCTGCTTAGTGAATCAGGGAGAAATGGCATTTTGGATAAAAGAGAACAGGAAATCATGGCAGAGGTGTGTTGAGTCATTTCAGTTTGAGATGAGAATTACAGGTTGCTGCTTCAAAAACGACCTTTGGATTTTTACCATCACCCAGAGGTGGCTGGGCAGGGTTTGGGAGGGGGTGAGAGCGCTGGCAGCATTCCCTGCCAGCAGCCTGTCCCATGTTTAAATAGGAGCTAGCTTAAACCCAGGTTTTTCAGTACACAGAACGTACCTTACTTGTGCCAGCCCAGGAACACTGTGGTGTTAAAGTCTACCTGCGCCTTGTGTCTCTGCTCTTTTGGCACAGCCATTGCAGAGGTGAGAAGTTAACAGAAGCTGCAGACCAGGCCACTTTCATCCTGTGATTTCTTGCCTGCCAGATACATATCTCCTGTATTAAACTGAATTAATCACCTGTGTTCAGGCAGAGCACCAGATACCACAGTAAGTAATTCTCTTTGTAAGCAAGCTCATGTGTTTCACTGCATGAGCAGTGGGGTATGTTTTCTTCTCCCACCCCATCCCTAAGATGTGACTGAAAAGCATCTTTGACTTTCATTAGCATAGCACTTGCAGGGGCTGGGGGAGCACGTGAGTGGCTGCCTTGATCCTGATGCCTTTCCTGCTGCTTATGGGGAGGCTTTCTCCTGGCAGAAGAGGGGAGCTCCCACTGCCATTCAGCCTTTTGCCCCTGCACCCCCAAAATCTGCCCTGGGATGGTGTTGGCTTGGGTCGGGATGGTGATGGTGGCGGCATGATGCCAGGGAAATCCTGGTCCAGGGTGAGTGCAGGAGGTGTGGGGCTGCTGGGAGGAGGGATGAGTTATATTTGGGCTTTGGGTTTGGGGAGGCTGAGAAGACACATGTCCTGGTCTGTGCGCAATGCAACTAGTGCCATGCCATGCTCTCTTGTGCATTCCAGCACCAATGTGCCATGGGTTGGTCCTATTGGCAGAGCTGGGTAAAAGCAAAGGGGCAGAATTTAATCCAAGATATAATAGCCTGTAATAATGGTTTTGGTGTTTTGATTCACTTTTCTTTTCATGTTTTATTATTCCAAGCAGCCTGAATTGAGGTGCCTCCAAGCTACGCCCCATCCTGGCTCAGACCTGTCCTGCAGCAGCCGAGCTGGCCATGAGCAGTGATGCTCCTGAGGGCCCGCTGGAGCTGCTCCGACCTCCATGGACAGCCGCAGACAAGCTCCACATCTAGATGAGCACATCTTTATTTTCAGTTCCACACGTATGAGTTGTCCATGTCTCACCTGGACGCGTCACCAAAACCATGGGTCCTTTCCAGTTGTCCTTCTTGCCCTGCCATGGGGACAAACGTTCCCTCCACGTGCTTGTGCGAGGCCGTCAGAGGGCATTTGGGTTTCATTTTCCAGTCACCCAGAGGGATTGTCACTGTGAGGAAGTGAAGGCTGAGCTGCCAGGCAGCGACTCTCCCATAGCTGGAGCAGCTCCAGCCTGCCAGGAGATGGCCCGGACTCCTCTTTGTGAGTTGTTTTCTCTGTTCCCTGCTTTCCTCTTGGCTGTGGCTCATGGGGACGTGCTTGGATGGCAGGAGCTACCTCTGCTGCTGCGGAGCCGTGTCTCCTGTGTCTGGGCTCCTCGCTCATCGAAGCCCTGCCAAACCAACAGTGCTCTGAGAGGAGGAGGCCGGGCGGAGCAGGAAGGTCCGTGTTGATTGTGGAGAGATGTGATGAATTAGAATGGAGGTGAATTAGAGCTGCCAGCAGGAGGGTGCTTCTGCCCATGCTCGGGAAGGCTGCTGCTGGGTGCAGGGTGGATGTTGTGGGGTGGTTTATTTCATGTGTGGTTGAGCTGCTCCTCCTGGCATGGCTGTGAGCTGTGGTGTGCAGCCCCATGTATTTGCTCCAATCTTGGGGATGGATCCCGTGAGGGTTCCCCTGGGGATCTGGGCTTCCAGGTATTGGAGATGGTCTCTCTTGCGTCCCCTGCAGAGCATAGCTGTGTGTGTGACATGGTGGAGCAGCAGCATCACCTCTCCAAAAACATCACCAATCTGGGAAAGGACCAATTCCTGGTTCCAAGGTGGGTTCACACTCGGGGCAGGGTTTCCCCATTTTCCATTTCATTCAGCCAAAGAAACTCATGGATGCTGCCCAATAACCCTGCCTGGGGCAGCAGGATGCACAGAGGGGGTAGGTGCTGGGTGACATGGGGATCTTGTTCTCTATTTCCACCCTCCTTTGCAGCCAAAGTCCATCAGTTCATTCCCAGTTTCCCAAGGGATGAATTCTCCATCTTCACCAAAACCACAGTGCCGTGGGCTTGTGCCAGACTTTTTGCCGGGATGAGATGTTGGCTCTGGGATGCAGCTAGGGTGGGAACAGCTACAAATAACCTCTGTTTCCTCGCTGCAAAGGCAGAGCAGAGAGAGATGGGGAGATGGAGTGGGGTGGTGGTGTGTCCCCCATGTCTAGGGAGCAGGGGCATATGGCAGTGCAGGTGCCTGGCTCCAGAAAGCACTGGCTGCATGGAAGCAAGGCAGGTTTGCACCTTGTCTGCACTGGGGCTGTGCCTGGCTAATTAAAGGGGTGGCAGAGCCACCTCTCAGGTATACCCCAGGGAGCCAGGCATGGGCTACAAATGCATATCTGGCCATAGGGGCAGGTTGAGCTCACCGGTCTGGCTCAGGGTTCTGTGGGATCCACAGTGCTTTTGGATTCAGACATCCAGAGACCTCAGAATTCAGGTCTGCCCCTGCCATCAGCTCTTTTCCAAGCCAAGGTTCAGGAGATGGTTTATCTGCCCCTGAGGTCTGGTCAGGTCATGGCTGAGGAGGGGTGATGAGGTGCCCACAGGTTGCTGGGGGTCCGATGGCTCGTGTTGCCTGGCATTTCTCTTTCTCAGGGCACCAGCTCCACCAAGGCCTTCACTTACCACTGGGGATGCTGCTGGCAGAGCCGGGCAGGGTCTGGCCATGCAGAGCCGTCTCTGAGTCTCCAGCCTGCAGTAGCGGTTCTGGTTGGAGACACGGGTAGAAAAGCCCATGCCGCAGGTGGCTGAGCAGGTGCTCCACTCCGTGCTCCACTCCTGGCACGGGTACGGCAGCAGCGGGGACACTGCCCGGGGGGCTGCATGGAAAGAGATGAAGGGAAAAAGGGTGGTTGTGGGCAGTGGCTGTGCAGCATGGCAGGAAAATGTACAGAGAGGTGTCTCCTGTCCATGTTCACAGTCTGGGGTGAAGGGACCAGCCCCAGCAACCTGTGTGTTCATCCCCTCGCTGGCACATCCTGCACCTTACCTGCCCCAGCATCCTGGAGGGGATGGTGCTGGTCCCGGCCTTCGCAGATCCACTCAGGGCAGCACTTCCCTGGCACCTCCACGCGCCGCGGGTAGGGGCAGTCCGGGGTGGGCAGCCGGACATCCTCCTGGCACAGCGGGATGCAGGTGAAGCCCCCATCCAGGCAGCGGCACTGGAGCTTGCAGCTGGGCTGGAAAACCTCCCCATCCCGATAGACCCGGCCGTTCACCTCGCAGCCCTCCTCCATGTCTTCAACTGCAAGTGACACCCAGGGAGCCCATTAGGGACAAAAAGGCAGAGACGTGGGTGACAGAGGGGACTGTTGAGGGGAACTGTGGGGATTGAACTGGGGGGGGTCAAAGAAGTGACTGAGGGGTTATGTGGGGCAGAGATGGGGTTGCATTAGCGTCTGCGTCACCCAACCTCCTCCCCTTCCCTACCTCCTCTCCTCATCTCTTTTCTCAAAGCAAAAAGCTCACCAGTTATTAAGAAACCCACTGCCCCTTGGCACTGAGCTTGCCTTTCAGGGCTTTCAGGCTCCGAAACGTTTTCCTCAGGTTCCTCTGCAGGATCCCCAGGCTCCATGCCCCGCAGAGTGACTGCAGCATCCCCGGACCTCCGTGCCCATCCCCGCTCAAACACCCTGAATCCCCAGCCAGCAAACAGCACCAGAGCTGGAGCTGCAGCACAGCCCTGCGGCCACGCTGCGTGCATCATCCTCGCTAGAGCTGCATCCCTGCGGGATGTCTGGGGCCATGGCTGGAGCTGGGGGTGCAGGGATCCCCGGGGGGGGAGCGGCCACCCCGGTGCTCACAGTTGCAGGTGGCTCTCCCCATGGGTGCTGCGCTGTAGTCACACACGAGGCCCTGGCTCTGGTCGCAGACGTGCAGGAAGTCGCAGGGCTCTCCCAGGCGCCGGGCGCAGATCTTGCAGCAGCCGCAGCCATCCAGGACCAGCGGGGACCCGCGGGGGCAGCGGGGGGGCACCCAGGGGCAGTAGCAAGGTCTCCGGCACAGCTGGGCGCACACCTGCAGAGGCAAAGCCATCGCTGGTTCCGTACAGGCTGGGTTTGGCCGTTTCACCGGCACAGACACAAAACCTCTCACTCATGGGGGCAGATTTCGGGTGGAGGGAGAATCTGCACGTCTGCGGGAATACAGCAAAGCAGCCTTGAAAGCTGCTGTTCCCTTAGGGCGCAATGTACCCGCAGGAAAACTAGGGAGAATCAGGGATGCTCAGTGCTCTGCGGGATGAGGACTGAAACGCACCACTGCTCTGAATACAGGAAAGGAGGATGGAGTTACAAATACAGCATCACATGTAGTGGTGGTTATTTACCATATTTAACAGGGCTGGCAGCCCCAAGCAGACCAGCAGAACTGAGGGAGGAGGGTGAGGAAAGCAGCCTGGTTCCGAGGCAGCAGGTTGTACCCAGCTGGAGGTGTGGCTTTGCAGGGGCCAAACGCACATGGCAAGGGCATGGTGCCTCACTCTGAACAGTCTTAACAGCCCTCATTCATGCCACGGAACAGGGCATTGCATTGGCAGTGGGAGAACTGCTGCCAAGCAAATCCCACTGCTTTCCTTCCTGCTCCAGCTGCCTCCTCTGCCTGTTCCTGCCTGCAGCATCCTCTGCCTGGCCTGGCCTGCTGGGAAACGAGCCCTGCGATAGGCACAAGGAATTACATTTCCCCTCCTAGCTAGACTGAGTAATCCCTTTGGCATGGATGTGCACGGCAGCCGTTTGTCTGCTCCATGACTGTTTGCCAGGGATGTGCCTGCAGGAGATACCCCAGGCAGGTAGGTGTTTATATCCATGGCCTGCACAATTACCCTGGCACCAACAGCAGGCAGCACTTATGCTCCTGTCATGTCGCATCTGACAGGGCTGTTGCATACAGAGCCTGAAGCCAAGTGAGCTGGCTCTGCAGTTTGGATGTGGATTCTTTGCCAGCTGTGAGCTGCATGCAGCAGCTCTGATCCACCCTCTGGCAGCCCTGCTGCTCCACTGCATGGCCAGCACATGCTCAGCCAATGTGCAACCAAAGCATTCATCCCTGTGCTGGGCCAGGGATGTGTGTCCATTGAGACTGGAAGAGATCGATGGGTTCACCTGGACCATGTTGGTTTAGATAGCATTTTTCTTTCTCTTTTTGTTTCTCCCAGTAGCATCAGGTCTGACATAACCAGTTAGAGAAGCAGGCACTGGTATGCTCTCTGTTTCCCATTTGCAGCAGTTCATATGGTTTTGTATGGGGCTGTACAAATGTCAATGCCAGCAGCTGGAGATAAAACATATATAGAATGGGCTGGGCAACCTGGGTCTTGTTCTGGTTCTCTCAATGAGCAGCATTATTAGTGAAGCAGAAACCAGAGAGCAACTTGTGGCTCGAGGCACTGGCTGTGGTGGCCAGGTTTGGGCTGGAGAATGAGGGCCTTTGGTGATTCTCCAGGCACTCAGGAGTGCCTGGGCAGGACTCACTTCTTGCTCACAGTTCACCCAGGCAGCCAAGGGCATTTTTCATCTTTCAGGAGGCTGCTATTACAAATCAATGTTTTAGAAAGCTTAGCCAAGCCATTAATCCATTTCCCCTTGCTCCTTGTAATTAACTTGTCTTTAGATGACAATGTGGTTCCTATCAGAGGTCTTAAATGCCTGGGAAAGGAGTCAAACAGGCACGATGCTGTCCCTGCTTGCAGAAGGCCTGCTTTGGGATTCAAGCAGCAATTACAACTTGGAGCTGAGACACCCCACACTTCTCAACATTCCTGTTCTCGGCACAGGCAGCTATTTTCACACAGAGTCCAAGGGAAAAAAAGAAATCACTGAAACAGCTCAAATTGGCTTTGCATGAGCATCCCGGGCAGGGGGCGAGATGTGTAATGCCGAGGCCAGTGCCTGGGGCTTGGCCTCATGCCCTGGGAGATGAAGGAATCTTCAGGAGCTGCTGCTGCGGAGCTGGGGCTCGCTGGCTCACAGGGACACATAGCACAGCCCCGAGAGCTGCGGGGCCAGGCGAGCAAACAGCGCATTGCTGTCATTCCTGTGTGCTCCCTGGCCTTGCAGGGAGACCTTTAAGGGAACGTTAAGACCCTGCTGCCTCATTGCAAATGTCTCTCCCAAGCATAGCTCTGTCCCCGTGGGACCACATCAATACAGCCTGCCTGCAGCCAGCGTTAGGCACCGCGCGCCTTGTAACGCCCCAGTCCTCCCTGCATCTCACTTCACAAGAACCGGGGGCTTCCCCGAGTAAGGCTAAAGCGGCCCCCGGGCCCCGTCTCCCTTACCTTGGAGAGGATGCAGAGGAGGGAGAGGAAGAGGAGCTGGAGCCTCATGCTGCTCTCCCCTCTGCCACTGCAGCACATCACCCCCCAGGCAGTTTGGAGGCAGCGGCGTGTTCGCAGGTTTTAAAGCCCCGAGTAGGTCCCGCTGGTGTTTATACTCTCCCTGCTCTGATGTCACTCACAGGCTCCAATATAAACACGAGTAGGTTTGGACAAGCCTCAAGATTCGCTTCTTTTTTTTCTCTCTTTTTTTTTTTTCCAGCCCACATTCCAGCTGCTATTCCCACTCCCCTCAAGGTGGGAACGTGCTGTCCACCCAGACAGGGAGAGAAGGGATGGGACACCCTCCCCAGGGAGCATGGGAGAGGGCTGGGGGGGTGAACCAGCTCCTTGCTGTTCCTTGCAACCAGGAGGGAAGCTCCACGCCTCTGCCCACTGAGCAGGGTCTGCACAGGCAGAGCTGGGGTCTTCCTTGTGTGCTTGAAGGCTTTGCCAGGGCTGTCCCATGGATCATTCCCAAGCAGGAACAGGACACCCGCCTGTATTTTATGCTGAGCCTAATGCATGGCAGGCTGTGAGAGAGGGGTGAGCCAGCCCTGAAGTCAAGGGCAAGATCCAGTCCCTCCATTACTGGGGACAGTGTATGACCGGGTCAGGCTGCAGCTCTCCAGGCAGTAGAGATGTGCCTCCTTCTCTGTTTCTCTATCACAGCCAGAACTGGACAGGGATTTGCTGTGGTGGTGCTGCTGCCACAGCATCCCTGTCCTATGTGGGGCTGTGGCTGCTCAGGGAGCCTGCAGGGGCAGAAGGCTGTTATCTTTTATGGTGTACCCTGTTTACATGGTGCAGGGAGGCTGCAGTCTGGCCCTGGTGACTTTAACCCTTGCAACCCCAAATTCAGCTCCTGAAAATCATGTCCATCTTAAGCAACATGAGAATTTAAAATCCAAGCTTGGGGAAGAGAAGTGGGTGCTCAGCAGTTGCCTCCCACTTGTCAGTCTGCCCTTGTGTGAGCTTTCCCTTTGGCCACCATGTCTGGGGATGTGAGGCAGGATCTTGGGAGAGGAAAACCTAAACACCCCAAGGCCTTCAGGGAACTGAGCCCTTCTCCATGTTTTCACCCCACCCCCCCCCTCCCCCCCCGATCTTACCACAAGATGTAAGGGGAATTTGTGAGTCCAGAGCTCAAAGGAAAGGCCTGAGCTCACACAGGGATGCAGGATGCTCTGCAGCTCCCCTGGCTTCTAGCCTGTCCTCTGCTCTGACACTTGCTATAGCCTGGAAGCCAGGGCATGAACCAGGGAGGGCAGAGCCAGCAGGGAGGAGCACACAGCCAGAGCTCTCCTGTTACCACCCGGATGCTCTGCTTTGGTTTTGCTTCATTAGCTGCAGTCGGTCTGTTAAGGAGGTCATGGCAGCTTGTGGAAATACCAGGCCACCTTCCAAAGGCGGCTGTCACTTATCCGTGTGCAGCTCCTCATCTTGGAACACCAGTTCCCTGCATCACCCAGGCCATGCCTAGGGGTCCAGGGATCTGCACTGGCATCCCTGTGTGCTTCAGGGGAGGTGTGAGGAGCACACATTGCTCCACCCTTGCTACCAGGGGGATTCAGGCTCTACCAAGAAGCCAGAAGTTTCGATACCAAAGACTGGAGGCACATCCTGTGGTGTTGCTTTCTCTTGCGATCCAGGAGCTGGTGCCCTCCCTCTGGCTACCACAGGTGCTGCAGCTCAGCCAGACATCCTGGAGCCAGCTGTGGTGCCTCTATCAACCCAAGCACTGATCCAGCCTTGCTGCAGGGGCACAGAGAGCTCAATTAATTATTCCAGGCTTGTGTTTGTTAGGGACTCCTGATGAATTGGAATGACTTCATTCCCCAGTTAGAAATCAGGTGACAAGTGCTGGTAAGGGAAATAAAAACCTCTTGTTGCCCACAGTGAGCAGCTCTGGGAGCAGCCAACAGCTCCATGTGTGAGGCTTTGGGGTTAGTGGGATACCCCAGGGGGCTGAGGCTCAGGGCTACCCAGGGGAGCCCACTGGCCATTAACCCCCTGCTTGCCCTCTCTGGGGTACAGGTTTGGCTTCTTGGTGTAGGGACCCCTTCTTTATCCTCTCCCCCATCTTGGGATAAGAGGGGACATTGATTTCCCACCACCACATGATGTCACTGAGATTTTGCTGCAGTAAGATGACATCACTGGGATGCTGTGACATCACTGTGATGGTATGACATCACCAGGAAGCTGCAGTCAGCTGCAGCACCAAGTCAAGCAGCCAGACAGGGGCCAAACTCACCATCCCCTTTCATACTTCAGCTGCCATTGGCAGTCCCCACTGGTACCTCGCTGGGTTTTGAGGATGCCAAACTGGCTGGAGAGGCACCCACAAGGTCTGCCCGACTCTGCCTTCCCTAGGAGACTTTTCTGTGGGTGACATGGGCTTGAATTCCCTTTTTCTGGCTCTCCGGGTCTCAGGTGCCTGACCAAGTTGCTGTTCTGGGGCTGCAGGCAGGGCCTGGCAGAGCAATAAATCCCTTACAAAGGTTTTGATTTGCAAAGCTGCATTAGAGCAACACATTAGCAGTTCATTTTATAGATAGTCAGTTATAACCCTTCTCCTCTGGAGCATGTAGACCATATGTGTTCTGCACCATACATGTGATTTCATAGCTAGTAATTAAGTCCATATGTTGTGCTCCACAGTTTCCATGGTATTATCCTCAGGTTTTTTTTTAAGGGTTGTAATATTTGGGGTTTTGTGGTCAGTTGTGCAAGAAAATAGTTGATACAGGGATCTGAATACATCTCCTTTGAGTTAGCCGCTGGCGAGCTCTGCTGTTTCTATAGACATGAAGCAACTGACCCAGTGAATTTACATTTTAGACAGCTGGGTGTTTTCATGTCTGTGCCATTTAACATGCCATCATGAATAACACTGCAAAGCTCTCATCTGAGCACCCTGCTCAGCTGAAATTGCAGCCATCTGTGGTGGATATAGACCATATTCTCCCTCGATCCCTTTCCTTTGCTCAGGACTCTCTCCTTCTTTACGCTGTGTGTTGAACACCCTAGCTAGAGCTGGCTGAAGTCAGACCTAGGTTTGGACATCCATCTCTGTTAGGGAGCACCTAGGCTGTCCTGGGTCCTTGCTGTTTGGCTTCATATCCACAGTGAAACTGTGGGTCGAGGGTGATCCCAGCTCCGTACCTCGATGGGAAGGATGTTCCCTTTGCTTCTGGGCACTCCTGGCTCAAATCCCTGCTGCAGGGGAGCAGGGCTGCCTATGGAAGGTGAACAGCACTGGTGGGAAAGCTGGACAGACACCCAGCTTGGAAAAGCCAAGAGCCCTGAGCTGAAAAGGAGACATTTCAGGTCTCCCTTGGCTGTTGGACACTTTGGGTGGCTGCTGGCTGTTGTTCCTGAGACTTCTGGAAACACCCCGGCTTTGGGAAACTTTGAAATACCTTTGTTTTTGGCAGGATGGGAAAGTTGTTTCCTACCCAGAAGGAATCCAGCTCCAGTTTCAAACAGCAAGAGCCGAGAGAGGTGATGATGGTGTCTGGCTATTTTTATTCCCTCTGGTTCTCACACCTTAACTGGAGAGCGGAGCTGGGCTGGCAGGACTGACCACCTCAAGGGACGAGGGATGGGCCAGGCAATCTTTTACCTTGAGGTCACTGCTTCCACCCTCGATTCGGGCTAGGAGAGACTGAAGGTATTTACCATCTGGTGCCTGGCCAAGTGACTTGCGAGAAAAGAATTCAGGGCTGGCATCCAGATTGTGATGGTCAGGCAGCTACATCAGGAAACCTCGGCTCCATCTGGGACCAACTGACCCCTCCGAGCAACCAGCCACTGCAGTGAGCCCTCTCCAAAGGAGAAAGGGTCTTTGGGATGGGGAGCAGTGCCTGGTGCTTGATCCTTCAAGCATTTTGAATTACGTTTTGGTAGAAAGAAGCACTGATAAACGGGGCTCAGTTCTGGTCTCAAAGTTTGACGTTGCCAAGGGGAAGGACCTGAGTGATTACATGGGAGCAAAGGGACAAGAAAAGGCTGGCTTAGCCAAAAGTGTAGTGAGATCGCATTGTTCAGACTGAGGGGCTTCTCATTAGTCCAGCCCAGCCTGTATCAGCTGTTGTGAAAGGACGATGCTTTTCTTAACAGACATCATCAAACAGTAATCCAGTGTGTGGGGTTATTTTGCTGCAGTCCAGACAAGAGCAATTCATAATTGTCCCCCTAAGTTAAACATTCAGATAACCGGAGAGTAAGACTTCCATAAAACAAAGCCTGGAAACTTCAGCCAGACGAGTCTTTCCGTTGTTATTTGGAAAACAGTGTCAGAAACCATCACGTCTCAAACATGGTGATCCCCTGAGAGTGTAGTTTGGTATCAAACGGCACCAAACAGAAGATGCTTTTAAAAAACATCTCACTACAAGTTTTGCCTTGCAGACAAGATACAAACCCCAGATCCCGACCCTGTGTGGTTCCTGACAGGCCTGTGTGTTCTCCATGGAGCTGCATGGCTAACTCATGTTTCCTGATCAAATTGCTCATTTTTTTTTTGGCTATCTCTGTTTTTCTTGTGGTTTCAGGCTAAAGTAGATGTGTTTTTCCTTCAGTTCTTGTCTTGCTTGAGCGTGCTGTGTGTTCTGAAGCAGCTGCCATGTCTCTTGCAGCTTCAAACAGGTTTCAAATTGAGGCACGCACTAAGGTGATGATGCTGTTAGGTCTCCTCAAACTCACCTTTGGGAAGGCAGAGGTTAGGTAATGTCTGTGTTTCCTTCCAGCCCTGTTTCCTGTGACTCTGGGAAGACCTTTGAGGATGCAAGTGCTGCATCCCTGCAGTGGTGAGTGTTGTTCCTAGGGGTGAGCGGTGCTGGATGAGGTCTGGGTGGCACGAGCTGTGTCTGTTCTCAAATGCCACAGCCCTTCCCATCCCCAGGGCCTTGGCTTGCCATCTGCAGGAGCACTTTGACCCAGAGGAGTTCAGGGCACTGGTGGATCCAGGGAAAGGAGGCTGACAGTGTTGGGACAGGATGGTGCTGGGAAGAGGACAGTGACCTGGGGCAAAGATAGCCCTCCTCAGCTGGTGTATCTCCAATGGGTGCTCCGCAAACTCCTGGTTGTTACTGGGACCTCCCCAAAGACCTCGTGCAGACATTCTTAGCATCCTTGTTGGTTGGAAGGAGCCTGGCTTGTGCAAGGTCTGAGCAGGACTGAAGCCAATTCACCCATCTTGTACCAGTGCTTCTTCCACACCCAGCACTTAAAACACCTGAATGAGTGGTCAGCACCCAAAACCAGTTGTCAAGGGGACCTGCTGCTGCTCCACAGGGCTCACACCACAGGTTTTGGGGGTGAGTCCTGCTTCCTACCTCCACCCCAGGGAATAAAGCAAGGGCTGGCCTTGCTCTCCATCTCCTGAGCAAGCCAGGAAAGGCTGAGGCCAGTGATGCCTCCATGTGTAGGAAGGTCCCAGGCCCCCAGCCCTTCCCTCTGCCCCTTCCCAATACCAGAGACATCTGGAGACATCTCCCAAGCACGCACTGCACATAAACCACCTCCTCATGTCCACATCCCAGCCAAGTCAATACAGACACGACTGAAACCTTTAGTGTCTGTGTGGGATCCAGTTGAGGAAAACAAACCTCTTGGTCTCACTATGGTTATGAAAGCAGCGATGTCGCCTGGAAAGTATGTACCAGTGAGCAAAGAGAGCTGCTGTGTTGAGAGATGAGAGGAGAGGAGGTGGGCACCAGCTCAAATATGACTCAAAATCAAGGGGAATTATTTCTGATGAACGTAATTACTTCGGCTCCAGCCCTGATCAATACAAGGAGCTAAAGTGCTCATAAACTGGCTGAGAATGCAAAGTATGCAGCATGATTTGTAAAGGGCGTTTGGCTGGGCCCACTCTCACCCAGCTGTCAGGCTGCCCGTGGGGCAGGGTGACCTGCTGCTGGGGGAGCTGGAGAATGGGGACTTGCTCATTGCAAGCTGGTGGCCCCAGAATGAGAATCCCCTGTGAAGGAACAGGGAGGAGGCTGCCTCATGCGGGTCCTGAAACTAATGAAAAGCAACCAGGCTGCTTGGCTGGGCTTCTTTTATGCTCTGACCACAGAGCAAGAGCCAAGACTGGCCCTTTACAGCCAAGCTGGTTTATCCCGGCCCTGTGGTGTGGGCTGGCTCCGTGGGGCCTTGCAAAGCTGGAGACCTGCAGGGTCTGACCACAGGGACAGAGCTGGAGGGGATGATGTCCCCAGAGCTTGTGCTGGCTGAGCCTGAGCTGTTGTCAAGCATGGTGTCAAATCCTTCATGCAGTCCTCAGTGAAGACCTTTTGGGGTTGGATTCCCACCTGCTGCAGGGCTTTGGGGTAGGAAATACAGAAAGGGAGTGTTTGACCAATGGGACTGTCTGCATCTGGCTGGCTGGGGCTGGTGATGGCAGCCTGGCTTTGGCTAGGCTTGGCTTGGCTTGGCTTGTCCCAGGAGCTGCTCCGGCCAGGCTTTCTTC
This sequence comes from Agapornis roseicollis, assembly GCA_002631895.1. Classification (NCBI taxonomy): domain Eukaryota; kingdom Metazoa; phylum Chordata; class Aves; order Psittaciformes; family Psittacidae; genus Agapornis; species Agapornis roseicollis. The sequence continues at coordinate 138,252 of NDXB01003520.1, read as the reverse complement.
TCTGGTTTGGAGTCAGCCAATGCCCCAGAGGCAGCTCCTCTTGAGGACCAAACTCCAGGAAGAGAAATGCAGCCCAGAAGCCCTGGCACTGTGGGTCAGGACAGACATCTGCTACCCCTGCTTTGGCTGAGTTCAACCAAGGACAACATCGCTTACAGGTACTGCCAGGGCAGCAACTTGAAAGGCAGAGAGCATCATGTGCCAGGCTGCTCTTCAGCCCTCGCTAACGGCCCAGGCTGAGGGGCAGTTCTGAGGTGTTTTTGGCTGCAGTGCATCCTGTTCATGCTGCATTTCCAGCATTATCAACATCTCTTTCCTGGGCAGGGAGCTCCCCAGGCCACATGGAGAAACCCTGCTCTCCCTGTGCTGTGATTTTGCTGGAAACCACATCTCGCACAGTGTGGTTGGGGTTAGGAGAGCTGCTTCCCCGGCGGTTGCCTTCACTCTACCCTGCCAGAACCTGACCGCGTTCAAAGCCTGGTTTTCCTTACACCCCCCAGTCCCGCTGAGCTGTGGTCTGCCACCTGCGCAGCGAAGGCACTCGGCTGGCCTGCCATCAGGAAACGTGCTCCGGATCGCCCATGTGAGAACTAAACACAAACACTTTGCAAACCACAGTCCTCGAGTGCGAGGCACCGAGCCGAGAGCTGTCGGAGCAGAGGAAGATCCTCATTGCCAAACCAGGCTGGGATGTGCGAGCAGAGAAGGGGCAAGTGCAGGGGCTGTGCCTCCAAGGGACACCAGCCACCCTCTATGTGCACCCCTGGCTTTGAGCTCTTGCTTTGCTGCTGCTGCTGCTCACCAGTCCCATGTGTGATCCCCATCACAAAGGTGGTGCTGGGTGTGAGAGGGACCAGTGATGCAGCCACTGCTACAGACCAACCCCTGCCCTGCAGCTTGGCCTGGGGATGCTCTGCTCAGACCAGGGTCTGTGCAATAGAGCAAAGCCATGCCTCCGGCCACCGCTGCTGCAGATTCTCTCCCTTAAACCCATGCCAGACAGTGCCACTGTGCCTTCCCCTGCATTACACTCACCCTTATGCCACCCTTCAATGGCACCTGAGGTGCTACAACAGCTTGAAGGTTCTGTGGTGACGTGCAGCTTCTGCTTGGACCTGGCCACATCCTCCACAGCCTGGTTGCCCTCCCTGTCCCCACACAGGACCACAGGCACCTGCTTTGAGCTGGTTTTCCTGTCCCAGGACTTTCTCCTCCCTGGGTTGGTCTGTGGGGTGAGAGCCCAGCTTCTGTCTTCCTGCATCTGAGCCCTGGCCCCTGGAAACATCTGCAAGGAAATAGCTGAAGGTATTGAAAGGGGAGGCAGGAAACTCTCCAAAAAAGCATTTTTTTCCCTAAATATAATGACACTAATGTTGTTTGCAGTGTTAAAAATAGAAATCCAGGGAACCTGCCTTTTCCTGTTTGCTTTAAGCTCTCACTTTCCTGCCCATCTCTGTGTTCTGGGAATCTACATGAAAATAAACCCAACCAAGAAGATCTCAGCAGTGTGCAAAGTGAAGCCAGATGGGTTTGGCCTCGGCTCCAGCTTCCCCAAGCAGGGCAGGGCCATGTCCTGCTGTGCAGCACAGGGAGCAGGAGGCTGTGGTCCTGGAGGGGCCATGCGCTGACCCCACTCTCGCTGGGTGTCTCTGGGAGCGTGGCTCCTTCCCGCACCCCATGTCCTGGCTCTGGTCACTCTCTTGGCTTTCCCAAGTGTCTCAGCACAGTGATTCAGCTTCAAACAGCGCTGCTGCTCCTCTTCTGTGGCTGACAGAGCCGAGCTTGCACTCAGGGCTGGATCTGCTACTGCAGGAGCCCTGGGAAGAATCCCCCTGTGCCCACATCTCCCACTAGGAACGATTCTCCTGATGCCTGTGGCTGGGCAGGAGCACATCCCTCCATCACACCCTGCATGTGCCCATTCCCAGGTCTCCCTTCTGGCCTCCATCAGTGCACTGGGAGGATTTTGCTGCCTGTCTCCCCCCAGCTTGTTAAAGAGCAATGGCCACGCTCAGCACCTGCGTCACTGAGTTCAGAGGCTGATGGATTCAAACTGACTTGGGCAGCACTGAGGCAGGGCAGAACACACAGACCTTGAAGGACCAGGGTGTGAGAGCCAGCCCCCAGCCCTGTATGGTTAAAAGGAGAATGCCGGAACGCAGCAAACCGGGCAGGGAGACGGTGTCTGAGCAGCAGCGTGCCTTTCATTCAGGAGGCAGCTCCGCACGCCGCATCAGCGCGGCTGCCTGCCCGCTGCAGGTGTTCAGATGGAAAGCAAGGCGCTCATTTCCAGCACAGCGAACAGGGGCGTGCGTGTCTTGGATGGAGGCTGCTGCCTGATTTATTACAGACTCAGCTCTAGGTGCCTCAGGAGAGTAAGCCCTGGCAGGGGATGAGAGGCGGGCGCGTGTACGGATGGAGTGCAGCGCACAGAAGGCTGCATTGTAGTAAGACTGCCTGGAACGTGCCAACGCCGGGAGCGGGAAGGATGAATGGGTCCTCCTGCCTGGTTTGCATTCCTCTGCCCTCCCGGTTCCTGTGGGCAGCCCTGGGCTCTTACGCACACAAACTCCGGCCTCAGGGAGTATTGCTGGTGCTGGGCAGGCAGAGCACACAGAGTGCATGGCTCTGCTATGCTGCAGGTGCAGCATCCCTCAAAAGCCTGATCTTTGTAAGCAGTAGCTTTCTGTAATGGGATTGGCTTTGGGTTGCTCTTTCAAAAGTCTTTGGTTAGCTGGAGATTTGGGGTTTAGAATGTTCCAGACTACCATGATGCACTGTCTGGGCCACTTTAGCAGAGCCAGTTCTGCATGTCACTGGGAAGCTTGCACTTGAACTGGGCATGTTGTGGTTTTAAACACACTTTCACAAAAAGCTGTCCCAAGTTTCCATCCCCTCTAGCCGCTTTCCTGGCCCTGGCATAGCCCCGGCCCCTGGTAGCCAGCACACCTCTTCTTCAGATTTATGCCTGCCTCTTCCCTGCCAGGCATGTCTGGTCCTGGTAGTGACTGGCCTCTGCTGTCAGTGGATGTTCAGGTCTTTCCGCTGTGGTGTGTCAGCACTGTCCAAAGGGGCCACTGATTTGCAGAGTGACAATGTCCTGGGCTGGTGGATCATGCCTGCTGCTAACAGAACACCTCTACTAAGGGGATTTCACCAGGAGCTTGCTGACTGTGCTTCTTGGGCCTCATTTGGGCACCAAACCTGTGGTGGGAATGGGATCCTGACCCCCCCACCTGGTGCTGATCAGCAGCCTGTCATGGTGTTAACTGGGGCTGAACTGCTGGCAGAGGATGATGTACAGCCATGGGCGCTGATTTACAAATGGGAGCTGAACTGCAGGGACTTCCCAGGCTTTTCCCTCTGCCCAGTCCTGCTGCTGATCTACAAGATATCCCATCCACAACTGATATCTCTGGTATGAATGGGGAATGGGACGCAGTCCTGGCATCCTATGAAGATGCTCTGAGGACTGGAAGCAGCTCTGTTCTGGAGCCAGGCTCAGAAAGCTGGGCTGGGTCAGCCTGGGGAAGAGAAGGCTCCTGAAGGGGAGACCTTAGAGCACCTCCAGTGCCTAAAGGGGCTGCAGAAAACCTGGAGAGGGGCTTTGGACAAGGGCCTGTAGGGACAGGCCAAGCGGAATGGCTTTAACCTGCCAGAGGGTAGATTCAGGTTAGATACAAGGAAGTTCTTTACTGTGAGGGTCCTGAGGCTCTTGCACAGGTTATTCAGAGAAGCTGTGGCTGCCCCATTCCTGGCAGTGCTCAAAGCCAGGTTGGATGGGGGTTGGAGCAACCTGCTCTAGTGGAAGTTGTCCCTGCCCGTGGCAGAGGGTTGGAACTGAGTTCCCTTCCAACCCAAACCGCTCTGGACTCTACAATCCGGGATGACACTGGAGAAGAAAATGGCTCTTTGAAAGGACTTCAGCCGTAACCTCTGTCCTCAGGGGCTCACCCTCGGCTCCCCAGCCAGGCCTACAGACGAGCCGCGGGTCCCAGGGGACATCCCCACGCTGCCCAGCTGAACCGCGGCCATCGCCCCGGCCCCGGCCCCGCAGCCCCGGCCCCGCGGCCTCGCCCGGGCTCTGCCTCCCTCTTGTGGCCGCTCCGCCGGGCGCACATCGGAGCTGCCCGCTCGACCCCGCACCTCCCTCCAGCGTCCTGGTCCTGGGATCCCGGCTGAACCCCGGCACCCGGACCCAGGCCCGCACCCCGGACACGGCCCCGCATCCACACGGGATCAGCCTAACACTGTCCCGACGGGTGCTGGAGCTGTGAGCTGTCAGGTCGCAGGCAGAGCCTGTGCTTCCTTTTTCTCAGCACCATTCCTGGTGATTTACCTTTTGCTTTTAAGCAAAGTCTTTTTGCTGCCACCGGGGAAAAACGTTTTATAGCCAAACTCGCATCATGCCTGGGGAATGACTGGAAACGAAGCCAACTTCAGTAGAGACAGCTGTCTAAAACCTGAAGCTGTTTTCTTCCCAATAATCTGGTTTCAATTTCTCCTGCAGCCCTTGAAGCCAAGAGCTGAACAAAACAAGAGCTCCAGGAGATCCTATAGAATATTAATGGGGCCAGGGTCCTGGATTAGGTAGATTTAAAGGTCTCCAGAAATTTCCAGCTCAACACAGTGAGGATCAGTTTCTCTGCAAACATTCTTTGCAGGAGGCTGTGCCCACTCTGCCCCAGGGCTTGCAGCTGCCTTTCACTGGGGCAGCTCCTCTGAATGCCCCAGCAGCACCAGCGCTGCTGGGAGCCAGCACTGGGAGCATCTGACTTTTCCCCTTCTCCATCTGCTTCTCCTTCACTTCATCCATCTCCCTTTCTCTTCCTGCAAGTTCTCCTTCTAATCACACCCGATGCAGTAGCTCCTAGAGTTGGTCTGTATCTGCTGATGGTCTGTATCTGCTGGTGGTCTGCAAGCCCAGCGTCAGGAGTGAACATCTCCTGGGATCAGGACCCCATGTGTGAGTGCTGTGACCCTCAGGTTAGGATCAGCCAGACCCTGGCTGGCACTGCAAGGTGGGTGATCCCGGTGTCCTGGGACAGCAACCTTGAGCTGGGACCAGGGAGAAGAACAATTTAAGTCACTGATCTGCTCTTCATATCCTAAATGTGGGCATGAATATTGCTCCTGTATCACTCAAAACTATCTACAGGGAGGGATGGAGGGACCAAACCCTGCTGTCTGTGAGGCTTAATGGCTCCAGGGGTCTCACTGTGTCCTGGCTCAGGGTGGCAGAGGAGGTAACCCTCAGTTTTGCTTTACAGGATATGACACTGCAAGTGTCAGAACCTTAATGGACCCTAATGGCCCTGACCAGCCTCACCTGTCCCCACACCCATGGGCTCAGGAGCTCTATTTAAGCCCAGCCCAGGGTCTCAAGTCCTTCTCCAGCACAGGCACAGTGGTTGTAGGCTATAGGACCATTGTTCTGATGTCAATCTCCTGACTGTTCTCCTGGCTTGGTGTCAGCCCTGTCCTATCACTATGAACCTGCTTGGTGCTCCTGGACCTGATCCTACCTGTGATAGGCAGACTGACTTTCTGCCTTGACCTGCTACCTGCTTTATCACTGTGATACTGCCTTATGATCCATGCTCATGGTTGGACCTGGCTGCCACCTCTGGGTCCATGCTGCTTCCCTTGCCAGCCCAACACCTGTGTTTGGGCACAGCCCTGAATGTCTGGAGTGGAGATGAAGGTGTGGGACAAGGGTGGACTCTAGCCATGGCCCACCAGTGCAGTTGAAAAGGCCAGAGGTCCCCTTCAGCTCTGCTGCTGCTGTGCTACAGCTTGAGCAGGATGGCTTGGTCAGAGCCTGCACAAGTGAGGTACCTTGGGTTATATCCCTGATGTGGTGGGGTTTGTGGGGGATGGGATGCCCTCCCCCCAGTGCTGAGGGGGCCCTCAGGCAGCACCTACCCATGTGTGGCCTGTCCCAACAAGCCAAGCTCTAGAGGTGTTGCCTGGGCACTTTGTAGAGTGGTGAGATGTAGGATTTGATTCAGGAGGAGCTGGAAGCTCCCAAATCCTCTTGGACCCTGCTTGCCTTGGGCTGGTGAGTTGGAGCTTTTCCTGCTGTGACAGCATGCTGCTCATGAGCTGAGGCTGTGCTATTAGAAAGAGTCTGAGGGGGGCAATATTATGCTGCTGTTTTCTGCTGCTCAGTCACAACCGAAGTATCTCTGTGAAGGTTGGATTTGGCAAAACCATTCTCCCTTCTTTTTCCTTTGCAGAGAAGACGGGGTGCGTGGTGCTGACCTGCAGCATCCAGAAAGTCTGTCCTTGGTTCCTCTCTGTCCTTTAGTGGCCTGGGTGGCAATGTCTGGCCAAGCACTTGTAATCTCATTACCTGCTTATGTTGGGGGCTGCAGGGCAGCTCAGCCCTCCCCCCCGTGCAACATGTGCAGCTAAAGCCTGGGTATGCAGAGTCTCCTCTGGGGCTGGAGAAGCCTGTTCCTGCTGGTCACAGTGGCCAGTCTGAGGTACAACCGGCTGGTCAGTGCTACAGCACCCTGACCAGAGCCTTCATCTGGGATCCTGGTTACCCTGCCCCACTGCAGTGACTGCAGCTCCTAGACAGTGCTTGGCCATGTAACAGATCTGGCTCCTCCATGACTTGAGTGGCCTGTGAGCATGGAAATCTGCTCCCAGCACAGCCCTGGATAACAGGAGCAAGAGCTGAGGAAGCAGCATGGGTTTGGGGCTGCGGAGCTTTGCATACGTGTAACACTGCACAAGCCTGGGCTCCCTGGGTCCTGCCTTGCACAGATAACATCAGAGGTGTTGGCCCATGTGTCCCCTCGTTCTCCTTCAGAAAGTGGATTTAAACAGAGGTGTGTGTTAACCGGCCACAGCTGGGCTTGTGCTTAGCTTGGGAGTGTGTCTGCCCTGCTCTGGTCAATGACCCCTTGCAGCCTGCTCCATGTGGAATTTCCTCGGGAGAGGCACTACAGGAAGGGGGGTGTGGGGAGCTCTTCTGGATGGGACTTGGCTTCCCTCCACTCTTTCCCAGTGTGTCCCAGGGTGATGGGCTGTGGGTTCAGGCTGCTCCGAGCCAGGAGGGACAATCCAGCTCTGCAGGAGAGGTCAGGTAGGTCTGAATGGGGCATGGGGATTGGGTTCCAGCCCCAGCCTGGTCCGTGTGCTGCTGCTCCTGTGGAGGTTTGATCTGCAGGTGAGCTGTGCCTTTGAGAAGATGCTAAAACCCTCAGGAGAAGAACGTTCAGGCTGGGCTGAAATGGTGCAAATCTTGATCTTTGGTGCCTACAAGGAGGGTAAGAAGGGTCCTCAGAGGATGGTTCCTCCTACTGCAAAATGGTGAGGATGGCTCTGTCCTGCCTCTCCCCTTGGCTCCTCTGAGCATTCCTCAGAGGTTTTGCTCAGGTGACAGAGCTCCATTGCTGAGTTCCAGCTCTGTTACACCCAGTGCCTTGAATAGGGGATGTTTGCTTAAGGAACAGCATAAAAGGAATGTGTTCCTGCTGCCTTATTGCTGGGAATTTGACCAAGTTGCACTGGGACCTGCCCCAGCATGGTGTGGGACCCACTGGGACCTGCTGGAACGCGCCTGGCTTGCACCCCGCTCCTGTGGCTGGTTTCCCTCTGAAATCAGGGCCGGGGCAGGGAGGGAATGGTGTGTGCTTGGGCTGGGTGCCGCTGGGGTGCAGGCACAGGAGGATCCCCTCTCCGACGTGGTGGAGGTCTCAGCACTGACCCTGGCAGGAGGAGGGGTCCTCTCATCATCCCAACCAGCTACTGGTGGGAGGGTGGCTCTGTCTTACAGGTAGCATCAGGTTCAGTAATTCCCTGGCAGCAAAGCCTTCCTTCCGTGACACAGGCATCATCACCATTGAGGTGGTGGGTTTCTTCCAGCATGCTTGGCCAGGAAAGCTTTGCATCCCCTTCATCTGCTGGCCTCCTCAGGATGATCTTGGCTGGTAATGGTGGGAAGAGGTCACATCCCAGTGAGGTTTATCTTAACTGATGCAGCTGCTTCAGATTGCTCCCAGCTCCTCTGGCACAAGAGGGACGGGGCTACATCTTTCTGCAGGATGGAGTCTGCGCCTTCTCTTTACCCACAGAAGAAATCAAAGGGCAGCCAGAGCCCAAGAGCCCAGGAGAAGATGAGCTGTCTGCACCTCTCCTCCATGGCATGGCAAGGTGAGTTCAGTTTCCAGACCCAGACCACTGTTCTTTTCCACAGCCCAAAGCACTGACGCTATTTTTCTGCCTTTTCTCCACTGTATTACTTTTGAAGCTGTGTTGTCCCAGTGTGATGTGGGCTCTGGAGCAGTCCAATCTCCCCATAGCTCAGTTCAAGTGGCCCTTCTGGTCCGGGAGATGTTCAGAATAGGTTGAAATGCATTAGCATGGCCTGATGCTTTGGTGTGAATTGGCCTTCCGTGTTCCAGCCTTAATCCAGTTATGGGATCAGTGTGGCAGGCATTCATCTGCTCACGTGGCTCTGCCAGCAGCTGCATCCCGGGATGTGCTTGTGTCTGTACTTGGGCATGTTGTCATGACCCAGGTGAGTGTTTCTGTGCTGCTTGGAAATGCCCTGAGATGAGAAATGCAGCCTGTTCACAGGATAGCCTCATCTGTACCTATGGTATTCCTTGGAGGGGGTATTCTATTGTGGGGGTTAATAGGTCTTTATTTCAGGCTGGCTTTGCATTTAGTGGTGTGAGGGCTGTGGTTTCCTTGGGAGCAGGGCCAGGCAGGGGAGATTGGCAGCTCTCATGTGTATACCCAGGTAGGCACCAGCACTCTGAGGAGCTGCTTGTTGGCACCCTGGGGTTGATCTAATGCTCTTGATGCTGCAGTTGCATGAGCATCCATGGGAAAAACCCATCACCTACTCCCTGCTGATGGAGAGCTGGGGAAAGTCTGCCTGGGACCGTGGTGGGGTCTACCTGGGACCTGCCTCTGCTTTTAGAAGCCGGTGTTGTTGGATCTGCTTGAGTGCAGAGGGGAAATGAGGTCCCTTTGGGGAGCAGGCTCCTCCATTGGGGTTTTGCCTTTCCCTTTGACCGCAGGGTGCTGTGATTCCCAGCAGGAACCGAGCAGGTCACAGCTGAGTTCCCACCAGTGACTCCAGTGTGGGGCCTGGTGGGGGCTCGCCTGGGGCAGAGGTTTCCCCTGTGCTGTGGGGAAGCTGCAGAAGTTAAATGGGAAATGCTGAGACAAGTTAAGGCTTTGTCTCAAAACAAAACCTTTGCAGAAGCAATGGCTGTCTGGGCTGAGAGTGTCTGTGCTTGCAAATATGACCAGTATAGCAGCAGGTCACGTCTATACATGACAGCAGCATTTGTAGTATCTTACTGGTAGAGTTAACTGATCTAACCACTTTTTCCTTCCTTTGGCCACTTAGAATGAGCTGTACTGTGACACTCCTTGGAACCCAGTAAAAACCAAACAAAAAGCCCCAACCAAACCAGCAAGGTACCATTTAAAAAATAGCTAAATAGCTAAGCCCAGCATAAGCACAGTTCTTTGTTTGGGAAGCTCTTTGCAGGTGTCAGCAACCCTGACACACAGCTGGTATTAACCTGTGGGGCAAGAGAAAGGGAGCAGTTTGAATATAGCTCTGGGAAATAAGCACTGGGAGAGCTTCCAGCATCAGCTTTACCCATTCTCTGCAGCCTGGGCTTTTCCTAAAAATGCAAAGATGAGCAAACAGCAGAGACCGGAGCCATGGGCAGGCTGTGCACATGAGCAGTTGCTTTCCCCAGCGCATCCTTGTGATGCCTTGTACTTGGCCAGACCGCTCCAAGCACGAGATGTGTCCCCATCCCTCTTATCCTTGCTATCCTGTGGTGGCTTCTACATGTGGTAAGGCAGCCCAGGGTGCCTCTTGCATCTCCCAGTCCTGTGAGTGTAGGCACGGATCCCTCATCCTCATGCCAGCAGATCTGGTGCTCCCACAGCTGCCCAGGTGTGTCTCCTCTTGTGTGCAGGGGTCAGGATAGGCTCCCAGCTCAGGCAGTGATGTGAGCCAAGTGAGCAAAAGCACACTGGAGCCCTTCATAACTTGCATTTTCCTCCTGAGTTGTTTGCTTCTTACTCCTAACAGCAAGGCTCTGGGGAGCATCTGTTCTGCTGAAGAACAGAGGGGTTCATCGAAGCTGAAGCTAACACAGGGCTGTCTTAACAAGTGACTCCAAGGTATGACCAAGCTGGAAGGGAAAGCAAACGAGGTCTGAAGTGTAGGGCTGACACAGATATCCAAGCAAGGGTTTGGGTGGAACCAGAGGTCCCTGTTGTTGCCCCTCTGGCTTCCCAGGTGGGAAGTTGCTATTGATCATTAAATAACAGACTTGTTCTTGAGCCCTCTGGTTGCTGGGACATGTGGTGTTCTCCATAGGGAAGCATTCAGTAAGTATCAACAGCACAGCAGTTATCACAACCACCCAGTTAAGCCAGTGGTAAAGATGGATAAAGTGGATCAGGGTCAGGTCAATTAAAATCAGCCCCAGCCCAAGCCCAACCCTTATTTCTAAGGCTCTGCAACACACTTGTGTGCAATGACTGCACTATGTTGTCCTAGCATTGACACTCCTGGAAAGAGCTGAGTCTGCAGCACGCATGTATTTGCTAAGCAGAAAAAAAACCCATCAAAACCCTTACGGCACCAATCCCAGTCAGAAGGGCCAGTTCAGCTCCATTTATCTTTCTGACCTTTCTTAACAACCTCTCTCTCAGCAGAAAATTGCCCACATGCTATTTATTACCTTGTACTTTCCTCTAATCTCAAATAAAGGCTTGAAGTGATGATTGTCCTCCCAGTGTGGATGACACATGGAGCACGGCTGTAACAACAAAAGACTATTAAGAAAGCACCACGTATTCATACTGGGACCATTTATGGTACAGATACTTTGAACCCAAGTCAGACCTCAATTATGTGATGCAGTGGAATGTTCCCCAGGCAAAACAGATGTTTTTCAAGTGGCTGCTAAAAAAGCCCGTGGTGTGGAAGTGAAATAGCCCACGGGAGCCACAGCACACCTTGCCCAGGGACACTTTCACACTCAGTTGGTAAACTGAGCACTCAGGTGTTTTATTTCTGCTCAGACCCCTCTGTGTTTTACCCAAATGGAGCGCTCTCAAAGCTTTGGAAGCCTGGAACAATGTCACCTGTTGGTGGCTATGGAAATCACAAGTATGAATGCAGAAATTGCCTGCTGCTTATTCCCACCGGTTTCCCGTATGCCTGGTGTAGTGCTGCTCTGTGCCGCGGGCTCCTGAAAGCCCTGAGTGGTGCTGGCACCGTGCTTGACAGCTAAGAATTACTTTCCCTTGCCAGTCACTATTTTGTAAGGAATAGCTTTGCCGTTTAGCTGTGGCTAATGGGCTTTCATCTCTCCAGTATGGATGCAGTCAGAGCATCTCTGAACGGTGGTACTTATTAAAAGAGAACATGTTGATGAGCCTTCCTCTCTAGCCAAGCCCTGTACTTTTCCCACGGGCTCTGCTTGCAGTGCACATACCCAAGTGCCCTCGGGATCTGAACTGAAAAACTGCGGTTTGCTCAATGCCTGCTTGGCTTTGGGGCAGGAATTCCATCACTGCTCTCACGGCAAAGCTGGGGAGGAGTGACAAAAGTGGCATTTCCCTGCAGAGCAATGAGTCTGAAGCTTGTCCTGCCTTCACTGCACCAGGGTGCAGCCCTGCTTTCAGGGCTGTTTCATGTCACCTGGCTGGGGTGGCAGTGTGGCTGTGACAGCAGAGGAGTGCCCAGCACTCTGTGTCCCCAAGGGCAGGGCTCCAGCATAGCTAATCCCTACTGCCAGTTTCCATGAACAGTGTCCCTGTGGTGTAAACACAGCTGGGGAAGGAGAAGAGAAAACCTTATTTTCCAGCCATTTGTGGTAGTGTTCACGCCTACAGGTCCAAGCGCTTTCTCTTACACGACAGAGTGAGTAATGACAGTGTTTCATGCTGAACAGTGATTTTCACCTCTGAGGCTCCCTGCAGACCTGGCCTGTGGTCTGAGGGTGACCTCAGTCCAGGCAGGTGAACTCTATCCAGCCATGCAGAACAAAACTGTGGGTCTTGGCTTTGCTGTGATTTTGGAAACATCACCTTCCTGCTCAGTGCCTCTGGGCAGCTCGGATCTCACCTTGGCCAGGGCTGCACAAGGACCCTGGGGATGCTCCTCACAGCTCACTGGGGAGTGGTTTCTTTAGCTAAATGGGTTCTCTAGGAGCAGAGTGGCTGGAAGTGCTGCTGTCTCCAGCATAACGGAAGCTGTCTCCAGCATCACGGAAGCCGTGCTTGTTGGGGGGAGCAGGGCTTTCCACCCCACTGTTGATGATGTGGGCTGCCATGTGCATCACCTATGGGAGAGGAGACAGGAGATGGAGGAGCATAGTCAGGTCACTAGAAATAAGAAATTAAATGCTGAGTGTGAGGTTGCAGGAGCTAAAAGCAGGTGTAGCACAAGCCTTAAGAGCAGCAGCTGGGGGAACTGGGGTGTTTAGTCTGGAGAAGAGAAGGCTCAGGAGACCTTATTGCTCTTTACAACTGCCTGACCTGAGAATGAAGAAGGGAGGTGCTTGGTCTCTTTTTGCAAGTAACAAGTGATAGGACAAGAGGAAAGGGCCTCAAGCTGTGCCAGGAGAGGTTTAGATTGTATATTAGGAATAATTTCTTCACCAAGAACAGGCTGCCCAGGTCAGTGCTGGAGCCACCATCCCTGGAAGCATCCACAAACTATGCAGAGGAGGCCCTCATTGACTTGGGTTAGTGCGGCCTTGGCAGTGGTAATGGTTGGTCTTGATCTTAAGATTCTTCCAACCTGTTTGATTCTGATTCTATGATTCTATTGACCCCAGCAAGTCTGAAAAGCCCTCGGGCAAGACGAGCGAGTCACCGAGCAGCAGCTTTGATCACTCCTAACCTGAACAGTTAAGTCCTTTTTAGGTGAAAACAAATATTGTTGCACCGGCTTAATCCCGCGGCCAGAGCCGCTGGCAGCGCCGGCCCTGCGAGCTGGGCTCTTGGTTTACCGCGCTGCCTTCTCCTCCGCTGCTGCCGCCGGAGCAGCGGCTCCTCCCGAAGGGACCGGGACCAGGACCGGGCGGGAAGCGGGCGTTACCGGGACCCGCGTGCAAGGGCGGGCCCGGCAGGGGGCGCCGAGAGCGGCCGGCGGAGCTGGGGCGGGGCGGCCGCGGAGCGGAGCGGAGCAGCGGCGGCGGCAGCATCGGCAGCATCGGCAGCATGGAGCGCGGTGTGCGCGTCTTCGAGGACCCCAAGGTGAGCGGGTGGCGGGCTGCGAGCAGGGGCGAGCGCCGGGCCTGAGAAGGGGAGCGTGCTTCGGGAGTGAGAACTGGGACATGCACTAAGGTTGGGTGCTGTGCCCCGGAGCTGGGAGCCGCGACATGCACCGGGACAGGGGCTGTGCACCGGAGAGGCGTGCATGCACGCACCAGGGCTGAGAACCGAGACATGCGCTGGGGGTGAGAACCGGGCCAAGTACCAGGGTTGAGGTGCTGTGCCGCGGAGCTGGGAGCAGGGGCATGCATGTACCGGGGGTGAGAACCGAGACAAGCGCTGGTGCTGGGGTGCTGTGTCCCGGGGCTGGGGGCCGGGTTGTGTCCCCGGGGCTTGAACCGGGACGTACCCCGGGGCCGAGGCGCCGCACGTGCAGCCGGGATAAGAGCCGGGCGGTGCCGTGGCAGCGCGGTGGAGCGGGGACGTGCCCCGGGGCGCGGCGGCGGAGCCGGGAGGCTGTGCCCGAGGAGTCACCCGGCGGTACCGGGCCGCGGCTTCCCGGAGGAGCTGTCACCGGGACCAGGGTCCCCCAGCCAGAGCTGCTCCGCTTCTCCCGGCTGGAGATGGGCTGGTGGCCGGGGGGGTGGGCACGGCTGTGGGAGAGACAAGACCCTGAGCGCGGCAGCCGTGCCCTGGGTCTGCGGAAACAACCGTTCTCTCTTTTCCTTTTTGTTTGGGGTTTGGTTTATGGAGTTGATTTGCGGGTTTTGTGGTGGTGTTTGTTTTCTCTTAAAACATTTAGTTCGGTTATTCTTCAGAACCCCAAGATGTTTATCTTGGTGGCTGCTTGCAGAGGGCACGCCAATCACGCTCATACCGTGCACTCTCTAAGTACATCGCAAGTAGGATCACACAGTAACATGTTTATTAATCAGATTATAAAACAGTTGAGAAGGAAGAAGATGAAACCGATTTGTTTGGCTGTAGCCCTGTATCTGATGGCAGAGCACTGCCTGTGCTGCAGGACAGCGCAGCTCTGGATCAGGGCCTGAGTAAGCTGGTATGCAGAGCAGGTTTGGGGTCTTGAGGAGCTGGGGCAGAGAAGAAGATTGCCTGCAGAAACCCAAAAGGTTTTTATTTTGTTGCTGTTTGTGTCCCCTCTTGCTCCCAAATCATTTCTCTCTCAGTTTGAGCTCACATCAGGAAGGTCCATAGTAGCTGGAAAAGCCTGTGTGCATGGGTCTGATTCATGTTTCATTCCATCACTACGGGAGGTGTCCATCTCAGGGAAAGTGACCCATGCAATAGGAGGCAAACCTTGATACCAACAGCCAGTGTGCATTGACATCTACTAATGATTAAACTCTTTTTAAAGCTGCTTGGATTTTGGGAGATGTTGGTGTTTCATCAGCTCCACTAAGAACAAAAGCTGTTGGTTTGCCCCAGTGATTTTAAACTTTTGGCTGAAAGGAACAAGTTAAGTTCTTTTTTCACTTGTGCTTCTTCCTGCTTTCCCACTATGTGGGAGAGCAGGATGCCAAAGAGGAAAAGCCATGCAGGGTTTGACTGCTAAGATCAGGCTTCTGTTGTCTGGTTGCCGGCAATTGCGAGACTGGTTTTCCTGAGTCAGGCAGTCCCTTTCAGTCCTGTGAACCTGCTAAGTCAGGCTTGGGGGAAAAAATGGGTCTGAAGTCAGTAAACGAACCCTATTCATTCCTCTGGACCCTTTGCCATTGGGAATGTTCAGTTTTGTGTTTTAGAGATGCTTCTGGTAACTGGAGCAGCTTTGAGCCCTGGCTGAACATGGGGCTGGGACTGCGTTTTTTGGGAACTCACTCACTTCCAATGGCTGCAGCTGATGAACAGGGAGCTGCTGAGGCTGCTTTGAGCCCTGCTTACCATAGCCCATGTGAGAGCAGAAAAGACTGCTGTTCCTCCAGTGCCAACCGTCATCCTCTTCCCTCTCTGTTCCACAACCAGAGCAGAGTCCATGTTTTTGCTTGCTGCTGGCTCCTCTCCCTGCAGCCCAGCTCTGGGGCTTCGGGACACAGGGTGTTCTTCTCCTATGTGCCTTGAGCCATGCTGGGAGCAGGATGGGAGCAGCCCTCACCCTTCCAAGCAGCTGGAGTGGCTCTGCCACTGGATGCTTGTTTCTGAAATAAGCATCAGGCTATGTTGGGCAGGGGTTCCCAGCAAGCCCTCCCGGGGCACCCTATGTGCAGCATGTTGGGACCTGTCCCTATCCAAAGGGAGACAGTTATCTCAGACATGCCCATCATACCTGGGAACGGGGAGAGATGGCCAGAACTGGGTGTAGCTCTGTGTGTCCTATATGTGGTTGGGAGAACACCTGATGACACAATGTGGATGGCACCAAAGGTGCCTGCTTTGCTGTGCCTGGTGGCGTTTGGGTGGCATCCTGCTCTGCTCCCTGGGACCTCCCCTTGCTCAAGACAGACCCGTGCCGAGCTGACAGGAACAGGTACTTGCCTTGGGTACAAAATCTAAAAAACTTAAATCATAATTAAAGAAAGGATGCTTATTGTGGGGAGTGCACAAGTGTGCGCTGAGGGTGACGTTCCTGTCAGCTCATCCACTGCTTGTCCACTCCTTGACCCCTGACTGTCTTGGCATGGATCAAAGCCCACTGCGGGTGAGGCTGGTGGTGCTCAGTGTACCTTACACAGTGGTGTGCATGCTCATCCCTTCAGTAATGGGTGGACACGTTCTCACAGAGCCATCCTGGAGCTTCTTGTCAAACGTGATGGCAGCAAGAGGCTGGCTTGGTGCTACATGAAGTGCAAGGACTCTTTATTGCTCTGCAGTGTTGCCTCGTTCCAGCCACATGCAGGTGTGAGGTGTGTGATGGCTTGGGGAGGGACATGGTTCTACCACCTATGGAAGCCATCCCTGCAGGAGGGTGAGACACAGCCACCATTATCTATCTATTAATTGCACCAAGAGCCTCCTACTGAGGTCAATGGAGGTTGAGTAGTTGGTTCCAGGAGGGATTGTACTAAAGGTACACAGGAGCATCCTCCTCCTCCTCAGTCACCAAACCCATGTATCGTGTGAATGCTTGTCTAGAAAGCACAGGTATTTCTTGCAGTGAAGCAGTGTGTCATGTGGGTATCGCATTCTCCCACATTTCACTTTTAAAGGCTCAAGCCTTAAAGCTTAAGGCAGATTCAGCTCCAAAACAGATCCGTGGATGTCATCAGGTTTGAGGCTGATACTGTGGCTTTTCCACTTCACATCACTCTTGATCCATGCTTGCCTCTTGCTTCTGAATGAGCGTTTGGAGTGAGTTTCTGGTGAGGGTAACTGCTTTCATAAACCCAGATTTGGGGAACACAGTTCATTCTTTTTGCAGTGATTTGCATTCATCTTACCTGTTGTTGAATTTTGACCTCTGTTAATGTTTTCCAGCCAGGTGTGCCTAACAGTTGACAAATGACAGCTGTAATTACTCTGTTTTTCAGTTATTACAGAGATCAATAGAGTGAACTTTAGATTATCACCTTTTAATGTGCTCATAAATAATCCCGAGCAAAGTCGCTGCTAAGGGTTTCAAAATGATGCAACTTTAGCAGGTGCCTGGATTATTTATTAACATCTGCTGGAAACCATCAAAATAAAAGGTGAGGCCAGAGTTAACTTGTCACAGTGTTAGGGCTTTGTTCATTGTGTACAGTTTCTAAAAGACCCTAAAACCACCTAATACAGAAATTCCCTTAGCTTGGATGGGACTTTTTATGCCGCATAATAGGCAAACTGAGCAGTTCCCACCTCTGCCATGGTCTGCTGAGCAAACCGTAGAGTAAGAGAGAAATTCTGATGGGTTGACTGTAGCTGCAAGTACTTTGGTTAGTTTTTCCCCCTTAATTTCACTAGATTGAAAATAATCAGACTTGGTCTTTGGCCAGCTCGTACTTGTTTGCAGTCCCACATTTTATGCTGGAATTTCTTGCGAGGTTTATGAAGTTTCAATAAGAAAACATTTGGGTGTTTTCAGCGGACAGAAGTCAACTCAGAGCTCTTCAAACTTCTGCTTTTTTAGATGTGAGCCGGGTTGCTGGTATCTGCCCTCGCGGCTCACGTGCTGTGGTTGAGCTAAACCTTCCTTTGCATAAAAATGGAAAGCGCTGGGTTTGCTGTGACGGCCTTGCTGGGGGCTCTCTGTGCTGATGGCACACAATTTATGGCCAGTTACATCTTTTGACCTCATCCCTAAACTCAAAAATGTTGTCCTTTCAACAGCTCTTCGGTGAAACTCAGAGATTTTATTGCGTTGCAGTGTGGTGGTTTGATGGTTGTTGAGCTCACGGTGCTAAGGAGGTGTGAAAGAAGGGCTGAAGGGTGTCTACACTAAGATGGTCTTGAGGGCCCTCACTGTAGCTGCAGGAAGAGCACAGCTCCTGCCCTAGGAGGGTGTTGGAGAGCCCTGCTTCCTCATTCCTCATCAGAGCAAACATTACTGCCTGAAGGTTTGCTGTGAGAAGTGAGGGCACCACTGGTCCCAGGATGGTTGAAGGCTCCTCTCCAGTGCTGTGGTGCTGTTTGGGTCCTGGACCAAGTGTTGCGATCCCATTTAATCTATGCGTGCAGGCTTCTTCTCCCTATAAACTGGAAGGGTTTGGGTGGGAGACCACGTATGCATGGACCTGAGTGTGCCCAAGAGCAGAGCCCTGGAAGGGGCGCTGGGCCCCTGCCTTTGCCTCCTTTCTGCTTGCTGAGGCGTTGTCCTGGAGCCACAGCTCAGAGAAAACTCTTTCATCTTTATCTGGCTACTTTCCTTGACTCAAAGCAAGGTCACGTCACCCACTTGTAGCTGGAAAAGTCTTGTGCTTTGTTTATGCAAAGCAAACACGCAGGAAGAGAGCTGAAATGTAATCTGCAGCGAGCAGCCTCCCACTGACCAAAGCTGGCAGGGTTTGGGAGTGAGGTGCCTGGGGGAGCTGAGCTGTTGGGTTGTGCCTCTGCTGATTGCATCCTTATCTATGTCTGGCTCTTGGTGGAGGCCCTTGTAGGCCAACCTTTACTTCTCTTGAATGTCCTTTGGTAATCTCAATAGCATAAGTTCGTTCTCAGCTGCAAACAAGCACTGATCTTAAACCCTACAATTCCTTTGGATTGAGCAGCATCGCGCAAGAGTTTCTTAGCACTTAGTTTAGGTCTTCAAGACACAAATAAATGCATAGCAGGGGATGAAAAGCCTGTTGGTGGTGTTGGAGAGGAAACTTGCTGTTTTCCAGCATCCTGCCAGCAGTAGTGGTGGAAGGAGGTGCAGGGATGCAGGACGCTATTGGATTTGGTTTTGCATTGATGGAAGTGTCACACTGGGGTGTTCTGCAGGAAACACTTGAGAAATGCTCAGAGTGAGATGAGCTCTGTAGGTTTGGGTTGCTTGGGTTTTGTATCCAGTCCAAGCAAGTTTCAAGCCTGTAACTCCATCAGAGGGTCACAAGGGCTGTTGAAAACCTCAAGGAATGGAGCTTGCATGATTTGGAAATAGGAATCAGGGCTCAAGAGTGGAAAATGTGCCAGGCGTCCACATCTGGCGATGCAGATCATGTCCATAGACTGTTATTTTATCTGCTGCTTCTCAGGACATTTAGTCCTCATAAGCAGGATTGTGTAATTCGAGTTGAGGGGAAAGATCAGGGTTTGCCCTTTAAAAAATCTTCATCCCTGTTGATTCAAATCAAGTCTTAAGGAGAAGTGACAGAGATATATCCTTACAACCTGCCAGCAGTGGTGTCTGTGGGGGTATTCATGACTCCCGAGCCAGCAGGATCAGCGGCTTGAGCTGTCCTGAGCCTGGCATCCTGCTGGTGCACATTTCAGTGGGAGTTTCATGCCCATCCCATGGAGGTGGCCTGAACCCAAGCACTGTCCCTCCCCAGCAATGGTGACCTTCTGCAGAAGAAGCAGTCAATGCAAACACTGGCCAGGAGTCAGGAGATGAGTGCACCTTCAGAGCAAGCATCTAGGGCTGCAGGAGGAGGTGGGGATGGAGCAAGCTCATGAGCATCACTGCACCCTGCAGAGATGGGCACTGCCAGCCCTGCAGCTGGAGCTGGGCCAGTGGCATCGAGCTCACGTCAGCTGTTTGTGGATGCTTCGGAGGAGAGCGAAAGGATCTGGAGGCTGACATTATCCATTGCACTGCTTGTAGGGGCCGCTTATTTTCCTTCCAGCTCCTCGTTGTTACTGCTTGATACGTATCCTGACACTAGAGTGTTTGTGGTTTTTATTAGGAATCCTGAGTGGTTTAGTTATCCATGCAAATATCCAACAAGAACTTTGTGTATTAAGTTGCTGCTCTGTTGTTTCAAAATACGTATTTTGTAGGCTATTCCATTGCTTAAAAGGAAAACAAGTCTGGAAATACAGAGATCGAGCTGAAGCATTTTACAGCTAATATTTTCCTTCCCAGTTTGGCTTCCAGATTACTTTTGTCATGTTCCTCCCAGCTGCCTAATGGGAAAAGCTTGCTTTTGCTTTTCTGGAGCTCTTACTCCAAAATCCATTGTTTCAGCTATAACTAGGTTTCAGAGTGAAGAGATCTGTTAGTGGCCTGGTTTTAGTGAGTCAAAACTGCAGTATTCTGAAACCAACTTCTTAGCTCGATGGGGCAATGCTTGTTCTTTTTGCTTTTTGCAGCACTTTGTACTATGATGACCATGTATGGGATTAGAAACCCTGTAATCTCTGATAATGCCAAGCAATTAACAATACATGAGAAGCTGATTCTTGGAAGTGCAGTCAGAGGTTTTGCATAGTTATTCGTAGCAAATTAATTGGTGCTTGTGTGTCTGTGAATTCAAGGAGCAGCAATATGGAAAAGGTGTTTGGGGCTTGCTTTTTTCACTGCGCACACTCTTAAGCCATGAAGCCTAAATGAGGATAGGGCTGTTCTTGAAAATGACTGGAAAAAGAATACATTTCTAAAGATCCATTAAATGTGTGAGCTGCAGCAGCAATAAGAAGATATTTAGACAATACTTAGCTATTGGAAAATAAACTTCATAATGAATGTATATTTTAAATGGTTCTTTTGCTTCCTTGTCATGGCTTTGTCCCTGTATTGGCTGCATTTATACCCATTTTACCACCAGCCGCTTATCTCTAAACCTTTGCTGCAGCACTAAGAGTACCTCACCGATTTCTCTTTATCTTATTGTAGGTAGAGCTTCACGTCCACTTGGATGGAGCCATTAGACCAGAAACAATCCTGCACTTTGGCAGGTGAGTTATAGGGGGAAGTAAGTTCTGGGAACTGCAGTTCAAAAGCATCATCCCTTCTGCTTGTGCAGTTCTCCAGCAGAAGAGGCAGGCAGGGGAAGCTCTCCCCCTCGTGCAGGAGCAAACCGGGCTGGTGCTGGTCTCACCTTTGCACTTCAGGTCCTCTGGCTGCCTGCTGTGAGAACTATGAGCACATCCCAAAAGGCAGTGCTGTGGCAGGAGTGTGGTGATCATTGGTCCCGTGAGCCAGGCGAGCCAAGAGGTGCCACCGTGAGCAAAGTACAGATGTGTTATAAACTGAGCTGGCAGCCTTTGAAGTGTATTCTCATTTCTCTTTTCACATGCCTAATTGCAAAAGCAAGTGTAATGAAAGCGGGCTGGGAGCATCTCCTTGGTGGTGGTGCCGGACCATAGTCTTGCAAGGAGAAACCAGTTTGGGTGTACCTGCCCTCCTGACTGCTGTATGCCTTTGAACCCCACACCGTCTGCCTGGTGCCAGCAGCCAAGGAGTTGTGCTCGAGTGACCCAGGAAAGCGCTTGGCAGTAACTTAAAGAGAGGTTATTTCCTTGACAGAGCCCACGTGTATCTTCTTGCTTCAGTGTAGCTTGTGGGAGAAGCACCAGGTTAATGATTAACTGGTGCGAGGACCTGCCTTCATGGTTGTAAGCAAAGTAAACATAAGCCTTCTTCTAGCTGTTCAAAAAGCTAAATGGAGACTAACAGATACCCTCAGGTAGAGAAAGGGGCAAGTTTAATGACTTCAGGAGGCAGACCTTGGCCAAAACTCTGGTACTTTGGGGAGGAATCAGTCCTGAGGAGGATGGGAAGTGGTTCTGGCATCCCATGAGCCCAGCAGACTCCAATCCTGGAGCTCTTTATAAAGTAGCTCTTTCTGCAGAGAGCTGCCATACGTTTTGCAGTGTAGTCAGAGTAGGGAGGTTAAGTCAGATATGTTCATCTGTTGGTTGCAGGATGTTGGCACAATGAGCTGAGTCAGGGTTCCCCATGTCTCTGGTGGGGTACAGGGCTGTCATACAAATCCCAGTGGACAGAAGAGTTGGTGCTGGCTCCCTGGGGCTCTGCTGGGTCCTCTCAGCAAAGGAGAAATGCTGCTGTAGTGCCCAGGAGGGTTCTAGGAGCTGAGGAAGCAGCAGCCATCTGAGGATCCTGTGCTTCTCCCCTGCTTAGGGCAGAAACCTTCATTGCCTGAGTGTGTACCGAGCTCCCTCTTATTTTTAAACAGCCCTTGGCATCCCCTGGAGCTGCCAGCCCTCGCGTGGAGCAAGGCAGTGCTATTCATGGGCTCCAGAATGAGTGCTCACACAGATCTAAAAGCAGTGGGGCAGTGCAGGAGACTCCAGGGCACTGCCTCAGTAACCTCACCCTGGGCAAAGGAAGCTGCTTGTGGTCTATTTTTAAAGGTAAAGAGCTGGAAATACTTTTGCCAGCTGGTGGCTGACCACATACAAACAACCCGGAGCTGCTGGGGTGCACAAGTCCTGAGGGGCAGTGGCTGAACTCAGCTGGTTTTAGAAACTTTGGCTCCAATTCTGTTAGGTCTGGGTCAGGCTTTGCATCCCCCCTGCCCAGCCAAGGGGTTTAGAGCTGTGCCAGACCCCTCATTGCACTGGATGTCCCCAGGAGAGGTGCTCTCTCTGCAGTGGGACAGTGTGCATGGTGCTGCCATGGCTGGAGGTAGCTCTGGGCAGGACGCTGAGGTTCCAGGGAGCAAGAGCACATTCCCTTGGGGCAGCTTTGCTGTAGGAAGGCTCCCAGGAAGGCAGGTTGGATGGAGCAGCAGCAGTTTCCAAACCCTGTCTCCACTGTCTCTACACTGTGGGTTGTCCCAAAGCACTGTCACTGCAGGCTTTGTGGAGGCAATCCTTTGGGGAACACATGGAAGAAGAGGTCAAGGAGATGGCTTTGCTGTAGGAAACTTTCCTTGGGCAGATGGAGGAAGGTGTGGGTTGGAGCAGATGTGTTGGCAATGTGGGGAGGAAAACAGCAGTGATGAACATCGCCTGCTGAGCACCAGCAAGTTAATCTGTGCAGGTTGCATGTGAAGGCTGAGCATTGGGCTGGTTTTCTTTCAAGCAGGGAATGAGCAGTGTTCACTAAGGCCAGTGCCCTTGGGCTGCTTCCCTGCAGGCTGCTCATTGGGATAGTTGCTGGCATCTGGACACTAAAGCTGTCAGTGTGTCTTTATTAGCAAAGACACATCAATTTGCTGTAATTCAGCATGACAAGAAAGAGGATTAAAAACAAATGTCTAGTTATTATAAGCAATTTAGGTTGGTGTGTGCAGGGTAACAGGATGCAGGTGGCAAAGCCCGCCCAGGAAGCATGCGGCATCCTTGGCTGGCTGTCATCCCCCCAGGGACACCTCCACCCAACCAGGACTCCAGGTGCTCCAGGGAAAAATGTTTCCTTCCCTCTTGGAAGCGTTTGGGTGGCTTTACCATCACCATCCTTTTGGTGAGAGCAGTTGTTGGCACTGCCATTTGCTCCTCTGTTGGAGGTAGACCTATTGGAGACGATGCCACCATGATGTTGGGCTTGGGAACCGGCTCACTTGCATTAAACCCGGGCACGACCCTGGGCCTGGGAGCATCTCCATGACTTTTCAAGCCTTTGAGTCTGCGTAAGTGGAAATTCACTTTTCTAAAGAATTTTGGCAATTCTGCTGCTGGGACTGGGAGGTGCCAAGAAACAAATAATCCAGAGCCCCTTTAGACAAACTTCTCAAGCTTAAAATGTGCTCGGCTGTGTTCCTGCCAGGTCAGTCTGCGCTTGTATTCCGATTTGTTTGTGCTTTGCCTGTGTTTTGGATTGCCGTCCTCCCTGCTGAGGTTCCGGGCTGTATCTACGGGGAGGTTTTGGAAGGACAACATGTGCTGTATCTTTTTGGTGAAGAAGTGGAGGTTAAAGCTGCCAGCTCAGGATGCGATTGCTGAATGGAATAGACTGATTGGAAATGTGATAGCCTTCCCCATCGTAACACATGGCTTCATTTCCAGGAAAAGAGGGGTTCCTCTCCCCGGCAGCACTGTTGATGACCTCCTGAAGCATGTCAGCTACAAAACACCACTGACACTTACCAAATTCCTAGAGAAGTTTAATCACTACATGCCCGCCATTGCGTAAGTACCCTGCCTTTTTGCTTCTTCGCCTTCATCCCAAGCCTTCCTCCCTTGACTAACATAGCTCAGCATTGGAGGTCACCTCCAAGTGTCCCCAGTGTGTCCTGAGGGTGACAGGCCCCAGTGATGGGTGCCATTGCTGTCCCTGCAGGGGTGACCGTGAGGCGGTGAGGAGGATTGCCTACGAGCTCGTGGAGACAAAAGCAAAGGAAGGCGTCATCTACGTGGAGGTCCGGTACAGCCCTCACCTCCTGGCCAACTGCAGCGTGCATCCCATCCCCTGGGGCCAGGCCGAGTGAGTGAGCCCACTAAGCATGGAGAAGGCATGGCCCATGCTGGTCAGCCAGAGTCTGGTGCAACCAAACCTCGTCTCTCCTCCCATACTGGCATGTTTCCACCTCTCTTTCCCATCAATAGGGCTTTTCATCTTGCAGTATCTCTATGTGCTGCCATGTTTTAATGTCGCTTGCTTTGTACACCAAATCCCGCAGGTGCAGAGCAGCTGTGCTTAAGCTTCTGGCTGAAGCTGTTCTCTATATGAGGGAAAGCAGCACTCAAATATGGATTGCCTGCCTGCAGAATGTGAATTTGAGCTGGTAGAGATGATGGATGTCGGAGGGGGCTGGTGATCTGATCCCTTCTTTGCATGTCATCTCCTCTGTGATATGTGCCTCTGATTCAATTGCTGCTGGGCTTTGTGGCCCTTGCAAATGTGCTGTAACGGGCACTGAGACCTTGTGCTTGCCCCTGCCTGGCTGCAGGGCCTTGGGTATCCTGATGGGATGCTCTGGCAGAGTGGGTTCCTCTGTTTGGGCAGGATTGGTATCTGGTTCCCCGAGTCTTTTCTAAATCTTTCTATCATCTTTGCGTGCTTTTGTGCCTGACATGTGGTAGATCTGGGCATGGCATGTGTGTGAAAGGTGCTATTCAGCTCTGGGCAGTCTCATTGGGCTCCTCTGGATGCTAAGGAAATTGGAACCCCAGGCAGGCTGGGTTTTGCATGGGGTGTCCCATAGGGATTCTGGACTGGACCTGGGCTCCTGCCTGCCTTCCTGATGTGTATATGGCCTCACACTGATGGCTTTTCTTCCCTGCAGGGGAGACCTCACTCCAGATGAAGTCGTTAACCTCGTAAATCAGGGACTCCAGGATGGAGAAAGGGATTTCCGCATCAAAGCCAGGTCTATTCTATGCTGCATGCGCCATATGCCAAGTAATGTATTACAGCTCCCCTGCTGCTCTGCTCCCCTTTCCTAATGCGTGGCGGGGGGTGACATCCCCTGGGTTCAGGTCCCCCCAGAAATGCAGGGAAAGCCCCAGTCCTGTATCCCTGAATCCAGTGTGGGACCAGACAGTGCTGAGGAGTAGTTTTTGTCTTGGTGGGGGTCCTCTGCTCTCTTCACTATGGGGAGTGCTGGATGTGAGAGTGGGGGTCTCTGGGTGCAACCAGTATCTGAAAGACGGGCTCTTGTGTCCTCACCTGGGGAAAGTGTGATTTCTGCTCATACCTTGCTCCCTGCCCAAAGGCTGCAGCTCTCCTTGGGCCAGCTGAAGCCATTGCCACAGTGAGTGGTTGCATCAAGCTCTTACCCAGAGCAAGTGATGTGCTCAATACAAGTCTTTAGTGCCTCGTTCAGGATGCGCTGCACAGTAAGAAGCCACCCTGTAATTTATGAACTGCTGGGAGAAAGGCAGAGATGCCAGCCAGGACTAGCTCATATTAAACTTGTTAATAGAATAATGGCTCTAACCCAGTCAGTTGGAAACTGATGAAAAATGAAGATGAAATTCCATATGTTTTCTTATGCATTGGTATGATTTTGGAATTGTATGTACACAGCAGGTGCCTGTTAATAATTAACACTGCTCTTTATCTCTGTTTCTTGGCCTTTTTGCTAAAGGTAGGTAAGTGCTATATGAGCTGGTAAATGCATGTCCTTTCTCAGAGGTTATCTATCCTGATCACAGATAGCTCTGGAAGTAGTTGTTGGCTACGTGTTACTCTCTTTCTCACTGATGCCATAAGATAAACCTCTGTGAGTGTTTAAAGTCAGTCTTACAGAGTGCTGACCAGCACTTTCTCACCAGGAGTAGTATCCATCCTCTTGTCTAGGGGAGTTGAGGATGCTCTGCATCAGGACAGGGCTAACTCCTACAGTGACCCCAGAGATCCCTCCCAGCCTGAACTCCTCAGTGACACAACACATCCGAAAGGCTGGTTCTTCCTTTGCCCAGCCTTGGGATGGGGTGAAAGCTTAGGAGCAAGTTGGAAGGATTTCTTCCATGCACCATGTTACAGCACCTGGGCTGTGCAATTCAGCTTCCCTTGGGCTTACAGCAATCACCACTGTGGTTGGAGGTTGTTTCTATGTTATCTTTTCACCTGCTCAAAGTGAGCAACAAAACATGTTTATGTTTTATGCCTGATAAATGATTTTTATTCCCCTTTCATTGGCAATGGACTGAGTTGGCAGCTTTTATTTGACTGAAGGTGACAGAACTTTCTAAGAGATTTTAGCATTCTTCATGAGCACCAAAAAGAAAATAGCCCTCCTACCCTTATAGCTGTAGGCCTAAGATCTGTTCAGGAGAATGCTGGAGGTGTGATGCTGACGAATGCTTTCTGCTGAACCCTGGTGCTGTCTCTTCCAGGCTGGTCTCCAGAGGTGGTGGAGCTCTGCAAGAAGTATCGAAACAACTCTGTGGTGGCCATTGACCTGGCTGGGGATGAGACTGTGAAAGTGGAGGATTCCTCTGGGCATAAGAAGGCTTATGAGGTTTGTTGAATAAGCTGCTGTATGAAAAACAAGCTATTGAGGGAATGTGTGTGAGGGGACACACTGCGTTATTGCTATTGCACACAGCTGGGACAGCTTAAAACTCCATTGCAGCTATTGAAAACATTCCATGAAATAGCAAAAGTATTTGTTTGCATTTTCTAAGTGATTAATGGCAGGCATCATTGCTTAAACGTGGCCTCAGGGCTGGAGCTCAGCACGCTGCCCTGCAGCTGGGGTCTGCTCCTGGGGCCACAGCCAAGGCTGGAAGAGACTGACCTTTCCAGTCTGGCAGAAGTCACCCAAAGCAGAGAAGCTGCATGTCTAAAGCACTTTTATCTGATCATCTCAAATGCAAGCACTGGAATGGCTTCAGGAGCCTGGTCTGAGACTCTCACTGGACCTCAGCGCTTTGGAGCGGCTTGAAGGGAAAGCTTCCTTCCTTGCTTCTTTTGCCAGTGGGATTTTGGGGTTGTTGGTCCCTTGCATCAATGGAAGAGGAGGTTGTGCACCATTGCTGCCAAAAAGGCACTTTGCAAGCAGCACTCAGGTCTGAAATGACACAGGACTTTCTTGGGGAAGCATAGAGCCAAGGATTCTAGGACCACCATGTACAAGGAAATAGAGATCCTTGGAGAAGAAGCCAAGGGAAGCCCTGTGTCCTCAGACAAATGGGTTGAAAAAGGGATTGAAGTACTCCAGGGAGGATATGATGGATGGATGTTAGAGCTCTCTCATGAGTGGAGGAGCTTAGGCTTCTGCAGCCAGGAGGGATAGTGAGGAAGGGTACCAAAGTATGTGCTCTTCCTGACCCCTCTGCTTGTATCCCTGGCTCCTATTGGAGTAGTTAGGGATGTCTTGGGAGTGCAGGAGTGAGAGTTTCTGGTTTTTCTTCATCCTGTATAGAAACAAGTGGAAAGTCTCTGGGCTGGTGCGAGTCTGTCTCTCTTCTCAGTCTGGTACTTCAGCCAGGGAGACTTCCTCATTTAAAAGTGTCAAAAATTAGCTTTTTGTTAAAAATCAGCACTCTCTTGCATGTAGAGAGCACAGAGTGCCTCTCAGGTCATTGTGCATGGAGCTCTTCTGTAGATGCCCCAGGCAGAGTCTGGCCTGTCCTTCACTGAGCCTAGGTGTCTGCTGCAAGATGGGGTTTGCAGCCTCCCCTCCTGGCTGGGCTGTCTCTATCCCCAGCCCCTTGCAAGAGGGAGGTGCTGGTGTCTGAGCATCCCTTCATCCCTGCCGCGGGGGCTTTTCAGTTCTCGCACTTGGCTGCAGCCAGCCAGAGAGGTGGAAGTTCCAAAGACAAGAACTGCTGCAAGGTTCATGCAGAAGGGCAAGTGGGTGAAGGAGGGAGAGTGTTGAGCTCGCTGCTGGCTGGAGAGGAGGCAGTGGTGAGCTCATCTGGTAATAAAAGACCCTGAGGACTCTGGCTGGGCTCCAGGGGAAGGTAACCAGGCTTTCTAAGTTTCTCTGTGTCTGGCATTGCTGAGCTCTTCTCTCACAGCCTGTGCTATGGCAGACCATGTGCGCTTCTCAGGGTACAGGGCTTGTGATCTGGGGGCTCTTTGCACAGACCCCTATTGCTCGCTATGCCCTGTGAGCAGTGCCAGCCCAGGGGCTTGCTGATCTTGCTGCAGGTGATGGGACAGGAGCCTGTCGTCCTTTGCTTTGCAGGAAGCTGAAAGATGTGGGATTCACCGTACTGTCCATGCTGGGGAGGCCGGCCCGCCTGCCATGATCAAAGAGGTACAAGGAGCTGCTGGTGTGGGACAGAGAGAAGGGCAGAGGTGGGAAGTGCCCTGGCATCCCAAGCACCAGGGATAGAGGAGCCCAACTCCCCTCTGTATTGATAGCAGAGCGAACTCCAGGGACAGGCAGAGATGTGGCCCTGACAGCTCGGAGCAGATCCTCCTG
This sequence comes from Agapornis roseicollis, assembly GCA_002631895.1. Lineage (NCBI taxonomy): Eukaryota > Metazoa > Chordata > Aves > Psittaciformes > Psittacidae > Agapornis > Agapornis roseicollis. The sequence goes on along the minus strand of NDXB01003520.1, from coordinate 109,951 downwards.
ATGCTGGCTCAGTGGTATGGGCTGTACCTGTGGTGGGCAGGGATCCCCAGGCAGGGAGGAACAGAGCTTGTGCTCAGAGGCTGTGCGTGGTTTTCCTGTGCTCTCCAGGCAGTTTATCTTCTGAAGGCTGAGCGCATTGGCCATGGCTACCATGTCCTGGATGATCCTGAGCTCTACAAGGAGCTCTTGAGAGCAAAGATGCATTTTGAGGTAAGGATGTCTGTTGGGAATGTGGGCTACAGCCAGGGACATGACGTGACACCTGAGTGCTGACCATGTGTATGGTGACATTGCCATTGAATCCAGATGTCCCAAGTTCCTCAGCAAAAATGGTGGGGATGGCTGGCTGGGATCTTTGCACTGATGCCCTAGCAGCCTGCAGGAGGCACATGGCAGGGAGAAATGGATCCTGGTCTGGCTGAGGTTACCTTTTGGAGGGTTTATTCACTAATTTATGTATCTCAAGCCTGCAGGCTCCTCCTCCCACAAATCAGGTTGCTGTTACTGGAGTCTGTCTGGTTGGAGGGTGGAAGTTCCTGGGAGTTACTGTGCATGGACAGATTTCCTTGGCTTTTCTCCAGAATGGATGTATCCAGCTAATATATGGAATATCTCTATATGCTTAAAGCAGTGGTTTCTTTGTGGTTGGCACACAGCTGATGGCTGACTGGCCATGGGAAATACCCCTCCAGCTTCTGTGCTGTCGCATGGGCTGTGGGCTCTTTGCATCCATGTCTTGGGATGTGCACCAACGCATTGGAGTAGTGCTGAGGGGTAGCTATGAACAAAGCTCTAAACCTATATCTGGCCTTACCAGCATGCTTAGCTATCTGTGCACACAGCTGGGGCTCAGATCTGCATGGCTGATTCTAGTTTTCATGTTTAACTCCCCCAAACAGGTCTGCCCTTGGTCCAGTTATCTCACTGGTGCATGTCTTCCAGACTTTGGGAAACACCCAGTAACACAGTAAGACTTCTCAATTATGTGCAATCTTAAATAACCAGGACTGGGGTTGATTCTAGCTGTTTTATTGCTTTACATCTAACTGCTTAGGAGAACATGGTCCTCCTCGTCCTTTGGCATAGAGGGACCTGGCGCAGTTGGAGGGGATGTGGGGCTCTGTCTTGTCTCTCCTGCCCCTTCTCAGAACTGTGGGGCACGAGATGCTGCATACTGGCCACTAGCCCTCGTTGGTGGGTGAGGGTTGAGACTACTGAACCTTTAGGTAGGAGATACCCCTCTCCTTGCTACACCAGAGAAGCAGGTTAGTGCAGGAGGGGTGGTGAGACCAGCCAAGCCCTGTGTTTGTGTCCAGCAGTGCAAGCTACAGGGAGAGCTGTGAGGTCTCTGTTACTGCATTTTACCCTGAGAAATGCATGGGCAGTGCTGTGTCCAGTGTTTTACCCACTGGTTCAACTCAACTTCATTGCAGGTTTAGGAAGGATCGTGCTAATTATTCCATAAACACGGATGACCCCCTCATCTTTAACTCCAATATTTACAAGGATTACAGCATAATGAAGGACTACATGGGCTTCACTGAAGAGGAGTTCAAGAGAGTGGTAAGTCAGCCTTGGCTGGATGCTCTGCTGATGTCCCAGTGCAGCCCAGCACCACTATGTTTCTTTATATGACAAAGGGTTACGCTTTGGGCTTCATGGGGAACAGGTCACAGTGGAAATTGTCCACTGATGTCCTCACAGCAGGTCTGGGCAGTAAGGAAGAAAGGTGCCTCTTGCTTTTTTGTTCTCTGGATTTGGAATTGCAGGTAACTTATTTCAAGGCCTGGCTCTGAAATTAGAGAGATTTAGCAGTGCTTATGGAAGTGTTTGCAGTTTTTGTATGTGTAACATACAAACCTGAGCTTGAAACACAGTCTTGATTATGTCCTTGGTTTTCTATTCACCCAGAACAGAAAGACAGGATAACTGTTTGACTTACCTGGTTACCAAGTGAACTTTTCCTTGTTTGCATTCAGTCATGCTCAGCACTTCCACTTACATGACTCCCAAGATACTTTATTAGATTGGAAAGTGCAGGATGCACTTTACAAAAGAGCATCAGTCCCGCTTTCAGCTCTAGCTGGAGAAACGAGTCCCTTTCTCCTACAGACATCAATCTCTGGGTCTGGAAGGAGGAACCAGGACAGCTCTGGGATGCTGGATCCACAGCTGTTCTGCTGCCGGTGTTCTCCTGCTCCTGCAAAAGCCAGGTTATCCCTGCACAGGTCAGAGGGGCAGGTTAAATTGCACAGCCAGGCTGTGTCCCAGAGGCAGCACATCAGCCACTGCAGAGGCTCTTGTCCAAATGGGAGCTGGAGTGTAGGAGGAGATCTAAAGTACATACCCTAACCACTCCCAAGTATCTAAAGGCCTTTGCTTTGCACTTGCCTTGTTCCTCTGGGATTTGCTGCGAGTGATGGGCCAGAGCAGTTGCCTTATAAAATGAAGCTGTGGAAATGAATCCTGGGGTGGAAACTTTACACTCGCTCTCGCCTGTTGCTGCTCAGAGCCAGATGTTGGGATATGCACAACCATGTGTTCATATCTGATGTATCTTAATGTCTCCCTTGTGTTGCCCCTCTGCCTCCCCAGAACATCAACGCAGCTCAGTCCAGCTTCTTACCTGAGAAGGAAAAGCAGGAGCTGCTCAACAAGCTGTACGAAGCCTATGGGATGGTCCCCAATGCATCGTGACGCATCCCTGCGAGCCAGCATGGAGCAGAGTCCCTTCCTCATGTGTGCTTGACTCTCCTCTGTGCTAGTGGGAAAAGATGCCCAGGGTTGGTCTCTATTCCTGGCAGCCCTGTGTTAACCCCTACAGTGCTAAACAGAATGAAGCTATCGCATACACCTACCTATACCCCCATAAACCCTCTCCCCAGTGAATATCCAGTTTCCTGTCTTGCTGGTGGGCAAGCATACTGAAACTGCCTCCTGGCCTGACACCCTTCTCCATCTGCCAGTGTTTCTCTACTGCAGATGCAAACAGAAGAACGCCCTGTGCTTTTCTTTCCTCCTCTCCCCCTGCTTTATCTGTCCTGCCCCACTGACCTGCCTAGCTTGTCTGCAGTGCAGAAATAACCACCTTTAACTGTGCCTGTGGCCTACATTAATCTTCACCTTTCTAGGAAAAAGCTGTGTTAGAGCTGACAGGGAGTGTGCAGGCACTTCAGAAACAGAGGCTTTATTCCCATTCTTGTGGGCAGGAGGGTTTGGCCACAGCTATATTTACCCAGCGTTAGTCTTGCACTAACAAGACTGGAACAAGAACAGGCTGGCCACTGGCGCTCCTGCCCGTGCACAGGTCTGAAGGGCATTAAAAAACCCCACAGGTTTTTGGCATCTTTCTTGGTAAAGGACTCGTGTCTCAGGCCTTCCATTGTCACTGCTGTAGAAGCACACACCTTGGGCTGTGTGCTCACAGCTGGCCACGACCATGGGCTCACGTGCATAGGAAGTTGGAACATATTTTTAGCATTTTGGGCCAAAATCTGCCTTGTGGGATTTTTCCCAGTTTTGTACTCATCCTGGAGGATTCCTGTGAACTGCAGTTTGCTCTTCCTCTATCTTTGTTTAGGACTTGGGAAAACCATGATTGATTGATTGATTGATTGCCTGTTTTAACCATTCTGCCCTCTTCCTGACTTATCAACCTTTAGGCACTATTAAAACTGAATAAGTAAATTAATAAGCTAGGGCCCATTGTTATATGTTGACTTGGGTCCCACCTGAAATGCTTCTCTCACTCAACCACAACACTGGCTAGAAGTCAGATCTTCTGTTTGGTGGAGGATTTATAGAAACATTCACTAAAATTCCAAAGTTATTTTGATGCATTACAGTGTTTTTACTTACCATGCAATAGAGCTGTGCACCCAGAGAAGAGACTGTCCTTTTCTTACATGAGCGTGTGGTGTGTTTTAGCATCCCAGGTATCTGCCAAGATGCTTACTCCAAAGATGCTGTACCAAAAAGTTGCCTTTGACAAGGGGCCGTGGTCACCATTACCATGGACAGTGTGTGAGACTGGTCCAGTCTCAGCCAGCAGCGACCATGTGCTGGGGGTATTTCCCTTCTTTCTGGGCTTCCATATTTGTCTTCTGAGTAAAATGCTCATCTCTGAAGTACATGATGCATATATATATACACACATATATAGCTAGATAGATGGATATGAGAGAGTGAATTTCTTACTTTTATAAAGCAAATGATAAAGCATCGCTTTTAAGAACATGATTGGAGTAAGAGCCAAGCTTTTTTTGTAATTTTTCTCCAAAAATTGTTTCTGAAGATGAGTTGCTTGCTTGGATGCTGGACAGTTGTTTGTTAATCCTGTTTAATAAAATAACAGATTTATATTAAAAGATAAACTCTCTTGCCTTTCTGTTCAAGGGTGGCTGTTAGCAGCTGTGGTCCACAACGTGAGCCAGCTTACCCCTGCTAGAGCATGAGAGTCAATCGGTAGGTGTCATGAGGCTTTGGCAGCCTGATCCCTGCCTTCTCCTGTTGGCAGGTTAGAGCACTTTGACAGCTGGAGGAAAGGTACACCTGCTCCCTCACTATGGGTGAGTTGGATTTATGGATGCAGGTTGTTCCAACCTCACGGGTCCTTTTTCCTTTTGGTGATCAAAGGGGTACGTGTCACTTTGTGTGGTGGCAGTGGCATCACTGGGTGCTCTCACTCTTTCTGGGTGCTCTCACTCTTTCTGGCATGTATCAAAAGTACTTTACAATCTCTGTTCCCTGTCACCCAAGTTTTACAGTGTCAGTTGATGCCAAGAGCCAGAAGTGGTACAGCCTGGGCTGCCTGGCTGTTGGACTGCACTGGCCCACAGGCAGGGGAGTGTTTGCTGAAAGACTTTATGATCATTTGGTGCTCAGTAACAGTTCTGGGGGTCTGGTATGCCCCTGTGTTCAATGAAGTGAAAGGCTGGGAGCATCTGCATGCTCAACAACATTGCAAGTCAGGATGTGGCTGGATTAAGCCAGTGCTCTGGGTCTTGGAACACAATCAGCTGTGGCAGCAGGGCTGGCTCTTGCACTTGCAAGGGGAACCTGATGCCTCTTGCCTGTCCTTTGAGGATAACTGGCCAACAGGCTAATCACCTGCCTAATATAATTCTGGAACAGATATTTTCTGACCAGGAGGCCTAAGATTAGCCCACATTTGACTGCTGGAGGTCTTGCCTGGTGCACAGTCCTTCTGCACCGCCTTTTAGCTTTCTCTGTGCGTGTCAGCATGAGCCAGAAATACTGTTCAGTGGCAGGGAGGAGAGCTGGAAATGGGGCTTAAAGACCCGACTGTGTGGTCAGCCGAGCACAGGAGCTACCTGCTGTTTTGCCCCTGTGTGGGGAAATGGGAGCAGGCTCTTGGCTGCCATCCGGGCACAGAGCTGCAATAGTATCCAGGCAGCTCCGGCAGCCGAGCTGGTTTGCAGCTGCCAAAGCAGCAGATGCAGCCACTACCTGGCTGCCAAATCCTTGTTTCCTGTGGGGGCTGGAGCTGCGGACAGCTCTGTGCTGGCCCTGTGGCCATCACTTCCTGGAGGCCCTCAGATAATTCTTCTGTCTGGCAGCCACTTCTCTGCTTATTTATGGCCTTGTTTTCTCTGATAAATCCCAAACTCGTAACACTCAGTTCTGCCCGAGGCTGATGCTTGTCCTTGTGGCACCAGTGGAAAGTATTTCTCAGGCCAGCTCTGCCATGTTAGTTTTTGGCCATAGACCCCAGCTGGGCTATAGCTGTATCCCACAGCTCCAGCAGGATTGGCTTTGCTGGAGCTGGGTGAAACATTGGGTGAAGACACCTCTTCCCACCAGCACCTCTTCTGCTGGTGTCTGGAGCAGCTGGCCAAGTCCTCAGCCAGCCTTTGCTTGGCTATCTGTGGTAGTAATGTGGAGGCACCCATAGGAAAGGTGCTGCCAGGCAGCAAAGTTGGGAATGTGGGGGCAGACCTTTAGGATTTTCTGTGCCCAATGGCACACCCATGGGGTTTCATAGACCCAAAGAGAAGAGGCTTGTAACACAGCTCTGTATCTCCTTATGAGGGGAAGCTGGTGTAACCACCCTGAGCTGCAGCTCGATCAGCTACAAGGCAAAATAAAGGAAGAGGAAACATCCAGGCAGAAAAAAAAACACCTTCAGTACTTGAAGGCTGTTATTTATTCCAACAACTTACATAGTTTTATCAAACCATCTTTAACACAAAACATGTCTCCTAAAAGAGAGAATGGTGTGAGATCCCACCAGAGAGCATCTCAGCTAACAGTTTGCAAAGTTAAGCCTGAATTTCAACAGTCAAACCAGCAAAATGTTTCTCCCTTCCCCTTAACAATACCTCAAAATGCTAAAACCCAAAGGAAAAGATGCCTGTGGCTGGTGCTGCTGGGTCTGTAGGTGGAGCTCATCCACACAGAGCTGTGCTTTGGTCCTTTCCTGATGCTGAGCGGCAGCAGCACAGGTGAGTGGTGCTTGATTTGAAGGCAGAGGGACTGGCCAGGTCCCTTCCCCACTGCCCACCCTGACGAGAGGCCACATGGACAGTCCATTGGCAAGGTCAGGTCTAAGTTACAGGTGAGGCTTAGAAAAACCAATAATCTACATTTCTAATCTATGGAAACAGAATAAATAATAATCTAAGTTTGCAAAGGAGGAAGGTACCTTGGACAGGAAAGTCTGATGTGTTTATTATTACTGAAATCATTTTTTCCCCTAGAGGAAAATTGCAGCTAAGGCATCTTGAGAATGGCTCATAGTACTACAACCACGGCAGTGTTGCTCTAAATCATTAGGGATAGGAGCAGAAGTCTTTTGGAGGTGCCAGTCCTTGTACAGCATCATGTAGCTCTCTAAACAGAAACAGTTGCAGCAGAGACATTTGACAACTTGCTGTTCCAGGTTGGCTTTTGTCCGCAGATTCAATAGCAAATACTTGTTTAAGATGGCCCTCCTCCTGCCCATCCCACCCCCTGTACACTGTCATGGGGAAGGGCTGTTTTCTTGCCCCTCTGGTCTTGCTCCTGGGTCGTTCTTCGAAGAAGTGGCATCGCTTTGGCTTTCTGCAGAAGGGAGCATTGGGAAGAAAGCACTGTTACACTCTGCTGAGAACACAAGTGATCAGTAATTGCTATAGCTGATGTTATTCAAACTGCCACCTGAAGACCTATCACTACCCTTCTTTGGCCAGATGCTTAGAGTATTGATTCATTAGAGTATTCATGTTCCTGGAGTACAAACACTTCTCAATACATCTGGTGATGCTGGGAGGGAGCTGTGGGGCAGGGATATGTTCTCTTTGTCTAACCTGTAAGGGCAACTTGCAAGTGCTTCAGGAATGTCTGCCAGACAGCCTGGCAGCTACCTCAGTTGCTCATTGTTAGAAGAGTTCCAGTTTGTGCTTACTGCAAATGGGTGGATGGACAAATGCTAGTATGGGCACGTTGAAAAAAGGCACAGTTGGGAAAATGTGTTTTATGGTGTTTTTATAGTCATAGATGTAGGCCGGAGGAGTAAAAGAGCAAGAGCAAATCCTGAGTCTGCTTTGCAGTGGTGCTGTTCGTTTTGCTGCTTATTAGTGGAATCAGAGTGGCTGGTTTGCTTGTGCTCTGAGCAGCGGATTCATGCTTCTTGTAGTCAGCTGGCTGGCTTATACTGAGCAGGCTGCTAGCACTGCCGTGTTTGGGCTACAGGGGAAGATCTGGAGATGGCTGGTGGTGTTAAAATTACTTCTGTTGTTATTTAAAATACTGTGGAACTGTTGAAGGCTGACTCAAAAGAAAACAAACCCAACCAGCAAAGAGAAAGCAAACTACAATTTGCCCCACACTTGATTTTTATAAAGCATTTTTATACACCTGATGTGTAATTTGCCCTGGGAAGGGTCTCGGTCAGTCCCTGTCTTGTTTAAGCATCAGTGCCTCTACAAACCAACCAAGCAAAGGGTCTTGACTGGAGTGTGCAGTGCCCATGTGCCAGGAACCCTGGGACCATCCCATTTACTCTAAGAGCCCCTCAGCCCAGTGAGTCTCCCACCAAGCATGAAGGCACCGATGCAGCGAGGAACGGGATGTTCCTCTTGAGCATCTGTTTGATGCTCCCAGTGACAGCACTATTCAGCTGCACTGCCATTTCATGCCTTGCCCTTCCAGCCTGTGTGCTGGGAGCCGGGCTAACTGGTATCTGCAGCAACTCACCTGCTCCTTCAACGGCGAGGTCACCGAGGTCCTCGGTCAGCTTGCGCACGCTGACAGTGGTTGCATCTTGGTGGATGTCGTGGACAGCGTTCCTCCGACCGGCCCGATCACAGGAAATGAAGTCAGTGTACATGCTGGATTCTACCTCCATTGCATTGCTGCAGAGAAAACACAGCTGTGAGGTCAAGGATGCTCAGCAAGCCTCAACTCATGGCTCCCTCCAGGTTAGGTTACTCTGTGGAGTTAAGTTACTGCATGAAAAAATAGCCCCTGTAACTCTGCTCCGGTTCCTCTAACAGCAGCTACCAAAATCTCAGATATCAAGCCCATCACGTGGGGCAGCATGTGGCGTGACCCATGGTGCTGGGTGACACACCGTGTTCGGTGAGGGCAGATAGGCAAGAAGGATCTGTCCAAGCTGCCTTTACTGGCCCTTGTTCTACCTTCCCATTGCAAAGCAAGGCAGACAAGGCATTTGCCTCCCTTTGAAGTTCCTGGCCTTCTTTAATTGCTGCAAGGTCGCTGGCTAGCAGCTTTTTCCTATGGCAAAACCATTACAGAAAAGCCCTTCTTTCTCCTCAAAACGCCACAGGATCTTTGAGCAGAGGCCAGACTTGGCTTACTGCATCGGGGGATGGGGTGAGGATCCAGCCTGAATTTGTAATGGGAAATGGTCAGGGCCATGATGAATACACAGTGGAAAGCTTGGAGAGCAGGGGAGTATTTTCTCAGTACAGGGCTTTGGATCAGTACTGGCCTCCACTGGTTGTTGGATGTCACTAAGAAAGTGCTGGGCTGTAGTGCTTTCAGAGAAGCACTTTAACACGTGAAAATCAGCCCTTCTGCGAGATGCTTGGATCCCTTTACTCCAACCTTGTGTCTGTGCCAAGCACAGAGCACAAAGAAAGGCTCAGAGCAGCCACTTGTCACACGCGAGCTCTGCTGCAAGCCAGCTCTTAGTTCAGTCCCTAAGTTGTTGGGTTTTCACTTTAGCTCGTGGTTTAACTTGCCAGCACGCAGAGTCCAGGGACCTTAGCAGCTTGGGAATGTGTTGCAGGCTGCCTGGCTCCAGGCACAGAGCTAGTGAGCACACCCTGCCTCTGCACTGGCGACCTAAAGCTCTTGGTTCCTGCTCCTTGTTTACTCAGCTTGGCACTTAGCTTGTTTTTCTACATGGAAGTAAGAGATTAATCTTCATCTTATCTAATCACTGTAAAAAATGACTTTAGCCCTGCTGATGTTGTCAATACTTGAAGGAGGTCCCAGTTAGAAATGCTTGTGTGTAATGAAAAAACCTCAACTTCATGTCATTGACTTACTTTTGTGTTATGGGGTTAACGACTCACTGAGAAACTTGTTCAGTCTCCTGTACAAATCCTGCTTATTATTGATCTTCCTACCAGGGAAATCTGCTGGCAGACCACAAGCCTGGCAAGAATCACACTCCTCACTTTATAATCTCCAATGTCATGACAGTAGAGAGAAGATGCTGGTGAAGATGCAATAGCCAGGATAAAAGAGGTTAAATTTCCTCCATTCCTGAGACTGAGCAGGGTGCAGTAACCTCAAACCTGCACGAACCCAGTGTAATATTTCTGTAGCCTGAGGAACTCCTCTCTTGGAGCACCTTGCAGTGGCTCACTGGTGGGATGTGGGGCTTGGTCCCCCCAGACCCCCCAGAGGAGCTTGCTTCTCCAAATCCAGCAAATCTCCTCCCAGGGCTTGGCATCCATCTAGCCCCTCTTAAATGGGTAAAACCTGCATCCTTTGCCCCAGGAAGAGATCCCAGCTGTTGTTGTTCCTCATCTTCGCTCCTTCCTTTCCAGTTGTGCCCTTCCCAGTATGAGGTGTCCGCTCTGGATGCAGCAGGCTCGCTGATTCAGTGAGCAAAGCACCTTTTCCATCATTCCCAGACAAGTCCTCCTCACACCTCGTTGGAGCCCAGACCTTCTGTAGCTGCTAGAGAGGTGTCATATGGACTTGGAAGGCTTCCCTAAGAGCTATCCACAAAAGCCTGGATCCACCTCCACATCCATAAGGTCAATCCAGAGCTGGTATGCTCTGTTCTGGGGGATGGACCACCTAGTTCATAGGATAGACACCACAAACTGGGACACAGGAACTGACCAGCCCCTGGGATACAGCATTTTCCCAGTGTCCCTTGATGTAGCTGCCAACAGCAGATGTGCTCGGCTGCAGATGCATTGTGCCAAGTGACTAAATGCCCCATCACATGGAAAAAGGATAGGATGGTGATTAAAAATAGGACCCAAGTGTACAGAAGCAGGTCCTGCTCGGGCAGCTTTGGGTTCCAAACTCGGTGACCAGGAGATGGCGTGTGTGATTTACTTATTTCCATGGCTGGGAAGGTTCCTGCCTTTGGTGCTCCATGGAAAGAGGGGGAGAGGGGTGGATTTATGAACAGAGCTCACAAATGTGTGCAGTTCCTTCAGGATTTTCAAGGTGGCAGCTCTCAAAAGCCTTTAAGGCAGATCCCTTCCTGCTGGCAGAGACACTCCAGCCTGTGCTTCCAGGAAGCTGCTGGACTGAGGAGGTGATGGGAGCGGTGGCCTCAATTTTTGATAGAAAAACCTCATTTTGCACAGAGCATTTCCACATTTCCAGGCAAGTGAAGAACGGTTCAGTGGGGTTTTAGTCAGTGGAAACATCTTTTAACATCTGCCAGGGACAAGAAAGGAACCCCCTTCCCTCTTGCCCATATAGACCTGAAACTGCATCACCATGGGCAGTCATTTAGTGGTGGCAGGGGGTGCAAAGGGGGGTGCATCACCCAGTGGCTCCCCACCTTTGATTTTCATGTTCCTTTGGGCCAGCAGGAGGGAATGATGTGCCAGCCCTTACTGGCAAACACACAAACACTGCACAAAGGTTTCCAGGGCACTTCAAAGAGATGATTCAGCTTGTCTCCAGAGGGTCATTTCCTGCCTCCCTTTCCTCCTCGCTGTTGATGGCAACAGAAACAGTCCCTGTGCCCTTGGTGCAGTGTGCCAGCCGGCGGGAACGGGGCAGGGGATGCATGGCATGGTGACAAAGGCCACTGGCACGGCACTGGGACCTGCTGCACATCCCTCAAAAAGCTTCTCTGTGCTGCTTGGAGGGAGGCTGTGCCCCCTCTGCCATGGGAACATGGTGCTGCCTGTCAAGGGCAGCTGGCCACAAGCAAGAAGCCCCTTGCAAGCTGCCACAGCCATCAGACATCTCCAGAGCCTGCTCCTGTGCCCCCCTGACATAACCAGTGCCCCTCTCAGACCCAACTACAAGCCTGCATTTAATTCCCGTTTCCCACCTTGCCTGCTTCTCCCCAGCACAGATCCCAGGCACTACAGCAGTTATTGCAAATAACACGAGGTGGCCTGGAACAATACAAATGACCTGGAAACACCATGGACAGGTTAAATTCGGCGCAGAACCGAGCGCCTGCAGGGCAAACACAAGCCCTGTGACCCAAGCCAGCAGCCAGGGCCTGACTCCAGGGGATCGGATGGATGTCACAGTCACACCCAGCCCCAGATTCCAGTTTCAAGGAAACCCTTTGCACGATGCTACATCTGTCCCTTGTCTAGGTTAAACTGTAAGCTTTTTATGGCTAGGAAGGGCTATTTTTGGACTCTGTATCGATGGTGGCTATCCACAGGCTGGGCTGAATCCAGCCAGCTCCCCCTCCACCACCTGCTTTGCTGCTTTTTGCTCTGCCTCTCTTACCTTTTGCTTTCCTCTTTATCTGACTTGCAGTCACTGCAACGGGTCTCTACGTGAGAGGAAGCCTTGTCCACCTCCGTATGATGTTTGTCACACCTTCGGGCATAGGGCAGGTTAATCCCCTGCTCAGACATTTGTGGCACAGCACACCTGGGCTGCTGTGAGGAAGGTTCCAAGGTAAAACACAGCAATGGTTCCCGCTTAACTGAGCCTGAGTCACCTCCCTGCCTTCCTTTAGAGGCCTCCCTGCCCTTGGGGGCTGAGCAGGGGCTGCTGCTCTGCTGGGACACCGGCCCAAGGAGGGGACCTGCCCCTTGGCCCCTGCTGTGGCCACAGCAGCTCCCGAGGGCACCCTCGGCCCGGGGCAGGAGCCCCAGCAGACACGTCCTGGGTGCTGCTGCCCTGCGCCTGCCCTGTGCCAGAGGCCGTTGGGACCAACCGCTGCGGGGTCATGGAGTCACAGAATCATGTAAGTACGGAATCACAGGGTCAGCCGGATGGAACAGAGCTTGAAGCTCATCCAGTCCAACCTCTGCCCCAGCACTGCCAAGGCCACCACTACCCATGGCACTGAGGGCCTCGTCTACACAGCTTTTGAACCCCTCCATGGCCAGTGACTACAGCCCTGCCCTGGGCAGCCTGTTCCAATGCCTGAGCACCCTTTGGGGAACAAGTTGTTCCTCAGCTCCATCTAAACCTGCCCTGGTGCAGCTTGAGGCTGTTTCCTCTTGTCCTGTCCCTTGTTGCTTGGGAGAAGAGACTGATCCCACCTCACTCCATCCTCCTGTCAGGCACTTGTAGGGAGTGATCAGGTCCCCCCTTAGCCTTCTCCAGACTGAACCCCCTGGGTCCCTCAGCTGTTCTCCATCACCCCTGTGCTCCAAGCCCTGCACCAGCTCCATTGCCCTTCTCTGGCCCCGCTCCAGCACCTCAACATCTCTCTTGTAGTGAGGGACCCAGAACTGAACACAGGATTCCAGGTGCAGGCCCACCAGTGCCCAGTGCAGGGGCACAATCCCTGCTCCAGTCCTGCTGGCACACTGATGCTGATACAGGCCAGGATGTTATTGTTCTTGGCTCCTCTGTCCCACCACCAAGTCAGGGACATGCTTTCCCATTTTCTTTGTGTCACACCACAGGATCCAATGCTGTTCTTTGCCCCCCAAACTCCTGCAGTCATAAAGACACAAATCCAAGCTAATCCGTGCTGTGTTTCTGGAGTAAAATCTCAAAGTTCTGCCATTGAACACAGATGTGACCCCTTCTTCTGCTCATGCATCACATCCCACTTCTCTCCCCTTCACTGCCAGCCTGCATGGACCAAGGCATGAAGCCATACAGTTTGCCTTCAAGCTGTCCGCATTGTGCAGTGGCCCTTGCCCTTTCATTCCAGGGTACAGTGACTATTATTAGCCCTCTCCTGATGGGGCTGGATCCATAACAACAGCAAAACACACTCAGCAGCCCTGCTGGGCTTTTGAAATATTTACAGTGTAAGATGGTTTACTGCAGAGGGGGGCCTGGTAGAGCACAGAGAGGGGATTTCTGTGCTCCCTGTGGCTCTGCTGCGAGGTTTCCTGCTGGGAGAGTCACATCCAGTGAGGAGGGGGAAAAAACCCCACAGGGCTGAAGCCAGCACTGGAGGCTGGGGGGTTTCCACCAACTCTCTGACAACTTCCAGCTGGAATTTCAGCAGATTTTCCACTGGGTCTTGTCTGGGAACATGCACAAGCGGTTGCACATCAAAGGAGGAGGGCTCTGAAATGGTGTTATCAGGGTTACAGAGTATTTTTAGACTTGTGCTCATGCCTTAAAGGCCTCGCTGTTGCTCGTGACCCCCAGGCACTGGAGCTTAGATCCACACCAGAAGCTGAAGATGGTGATGTTCTGTTGGGAGCTCTGTCTGGTAGTGGCTACATAAGCAACAAGCATTGCTAATGCTGGTGACAGGGTCTGCACCAGGCATGGAGCTTCCCTGCTGGGTCTGTGTTCTCCAAAATGTGGTAGGAATGAGTCTTGTTGGCCAGAATTGCTGTGCCCCAAACTGCTGAGCCCCAGCTTCCCGGCTGGGTGAGGAAACAGGCAGGACCATGGCAGCAGCCTGATCTTCCAGGGCATGTGTGTCCATCTCATGTGCTGAGCAACTTCTTTCCAAGTGAGAATAGCATGGAAAAGCCTCACCACACTTCAGTGGTGAAGAGCTGTCAAGGCTGGGTATGGCATGTGGCAATTTTGGAAGGTTTTTAGTGTGGGATCCCTTGTAACAACTCTGCACCTCTGGCTCTTCTGCTAAATACAGTTAATTCAGCCAGCGCAGACATCACAGCATCTCCAGCCACTGCAGTGGCTTTGCAGGTTCAGAGCTTCCAGGGCTCTCTAAGACTTAGTGGAAAATTGTAATTCATAGAGGGGAAGAGCAGATACAACAGTGGAACTGAGGCTCTGTAAACAGATCCCTGCTTTTACAGTATAAAGATCACTTAATGCCTGTACGACTGGTGGCTAATTGCTTAGTCTCAGGTTTAAGATTATGCTTACAGTGATCTCTCTACAAGTTCACAAACCTTGCATTTAGCTATACCAAGCACTCCAAACATCCTCCCCTCCCTCCTGGCCTTTAGCACATCCCCAGGGACCCTCGCTGCAGTGTTTCTGCTGTCCCAAGGCACCTCTTGCTGTCCCACATCCTCCCGGCAGTGCCTGGCTCCAGGCTGATGTAAGATGCTCCAGCCGGATTTCAAAATCACAGCTGACCCTTGGCACTGGGGTAGGGCAAGTCCTTGCGTGTGCTGCGGTCCCCAGGGGAGAGGGGAAGGCTTGGGGAGGAATGAGGGAGGTGGAGGAGATTGCTCAGCACCACCAGCATCCTGTTAGCATCAGGATGTGTAGGAGGGAGCTGTCTGTCCATCCATCCGTCTGTCCACCAGGATGGCAGCCCTCCCTGCCTGCATCCCCCTGCCTGCAGCAGGCAGGACCCCTCTTCCAGTCCCTATGGCACATGGGTGCTGAGCATCTGCTCCAATAATCCTCTGCCACAGGAGGAATCATGGTTTGCCTTGGCAACCAGGGTGTGATAAAGCTCTGCTTCTCCCTCCCCTCAGCACTGAGCCTCAGCTGCAGTTTAAGCCTCTTCTGCAGCTTCGCAGTAAGTTGATTAATGGAAATAATTGGTCTCTTCATGCACCTGCAGACAGTTGCCGTGACAGCAGTTGTATTTTTGTTTTGCTCCCAGGTCGAGCTTGTTTTTCACATCCCACAGCTCTGAGGTGCTAATAAATCAGGGCACTCCATTCCACCCCCCATTCCGAAGGACACACACCCCTCCAAGGGATGGGGTGGCACAGTGGGATGGGGCACACTCAGAACAAAGAAACCTGGCACCTTTCTGCTCCCTGTTTATCACGCCCTCAGGCTCACACTGGGTGGACACGGTGTTCTGTGTCCAGCAGAGAGCAGTGAGCCAGACCCCTCCTGGTTGCCCAGCATGGCCACAAGCACCCATCACCTTGTGAGCCAACACCCTCCGGTCCCCTGCAGAGTCCCTTTCAGAGCTGTAAGGAGTGTGAGGCTATGAGTCCCTTCTCCATTAGTTTTATTTTCTCCCACCTTCTTAAATAACTGCCTTTATTTGTCAGTTCCTTTTTACACAAACAAAACCAACAACTGTGTGGAGGATCTGCTGATGCCTCAACTTACAAAGCAGACAAACCACAGACCAGTCACTTTAAACCCTTCAGCTGCAAAAGCCCCACAGCTGCTGTTGCAGGCTTGTTCCAGGAAGACTCATGTATTGTCCCTGCTTGTGATTTGCAGACACCTCATCACAGCCAGACCACAGCGCAGATTCATTTGCAAAGAGGATCCCCTTCACACTTGGGTTCCCTGCCTTCCCCAGAATAATTCAGGAAGAAAAGGCCCTGCTGGATTTCATTTCAAGCCTAGAAAATCCCTGGTGGTCCCATAGCTTTTCTGATCACACCAACACACTGTGTACATCACCTACTCAAACCCCACTTTAATTCCTGGCCTATGCTTATCCTTAGCAACTTCCAGGCTTCCCTGGGCAAGAACAAATCAAGTAATTGCAGAGGAGATGCAGCTGGGGGTATTTTCTAGTAGATCTGCCCTTGTCAATATAAAAGGAAGGTGAAAGAATAGCAGGTCTTGATGGAATAGCTGTTTCTGGGTGAAGGAAGAACTTTCTACAAGGACAGAGGTAAGAAATGCTGGGTCTTTATTTTTATGTCTAGCAGGAAAAAGAGCAGTTTTGTCCAGCTTCTGTTTCTAATCGGAGGTGTGGAGCTCTGCTGCTGTGTGAAAGCAGTGCTCACATAGCTGCGGAGGGAGCTTAGCTTGGAGCAGGTGTTGTGCAGGCTGTAACTATGCAGTTTTGGCTGCTGCTACTTGAGGGGGCTCTGCGCAACACAGAGGGCTTGAAACTGAGAGCCACCTGCCTTAGCTCTTCCTCATTCAGGCTTGCACAATCCCAGAGGAACTCACATCCAGCATCCAAAGGGTCCCTCTGCCTCTGGTGTAAGGGGCTGAGTGAGAAGGTGTGAGAGCACTGGCAGCTCCCAGCAGTGCCTAAAAATAGCCAAGGCAGCTCTTAAGAGCATCAGTATGGAATGAGGCTGATTAGCAAAACCAGGCTCAGCTCTGCTCCCTGGAGCTGCCTGCCCCGACCACACATCCCACTGCACAGAAGAAAGCCACCAGCAGGACTCCCACCCCAGGGGCTGGGAAGGGGGAAATAGGGGTAAAATCTGTCTTAGGGAGCTGTGAGAAGGATTGATGGGGGGAATGGTGCTATTGGTGCTTTATGTATGATAGAAAAGGAAAGTGTAGGAGTTAAAAACAGCTGGCAGTGAGAGGTGGCTGAGTTAAGCCCTTTTGGTTGTTACCCACTGAAATCTGGAGTCTCTTTGGCTGTGCTACCTGGCTGGGGGCCGTACCCGGGCAGAGAAAGTGCTGCTGGCCTGCACACCCCCTTCTCTTGAGTATTTCTGTGATGGATGGAGAATTTCTGTACATCCAGTGCAGGTGACAGCAGCTTCTGATCCTTTCTGCAGGCAGGGTAAATCTGTCTACAGAAGTTACCAGGGATGTGGCATTTAGACATGAGTTGAAGCAGCACTCGAGACGTGTCTGTAACATTACACTGGGGATGCTCAGTGATCATTGCAAGTTATACTGACAGAAAAGCGAAAGGTCCTAAGGAAATGAATTGCCAAGAATTTTATGATCCACTGAAATGCAGCCTGGGTGTAGAAGAACATGGGCTCTTTAGCATACATGGGAAAAGTGCTGGATATAAGGGATGAATTGCCCTGAGAGACCTGTAGGGGGAATATCTACATATACCAAAGAATCCTGAGATCCTATATGGCCACATCTGCGAACAGTATGACTGTGGCAGCTCCTAATAAGGGAATACTCGGTGCAGGAATAAGAGAAAGCAGTGACATGATCTGAGGACTGAGGAGATGCTCTCAGTGCAGGGGCCATGGCAGTGAGACCACGGAACGGACCATGAGCTGGTGGATCTGCTACTTACACAAGCACCACAGAAGATCAAGCTTTGGGGGTTCCCTGGGTCTGCCTGGGCTGACTCTACATGCACAGGAAAACCTCACTTACGTGGTTATTCACAGGGGAAAAAGCCATTCTCATGTGAAACATGCAGGCAGGATTAGCACACCACATCCCCATTGCTGGCAGGGGAGAGGCCATTCAGCACTGCTTGTGCCAGGGACTGCCTGTAGAGTCAGTGTTGGAACAGGCCTTGGGACAGGTCCATGGCTGTAAGTGTGGAAGATACAGCAGGAAAGTCATCATGGCAGAATTGTTGATATTTTTTTCTGCCCTCGTAACCGCTTTCTAGCATCTAGGAATTGAGAGTACAGAGGGAGGTCAAATGACTCTGAAACAAGAAGGAAAATAACCCAATTCCTGTTTATGTAATATCTCCCTGTGAATGCAAGTTACATCAGTCCACAGTGTGAATTCCTACCTGATTTAGTTGACTTTCCTTCTGGACATGACTTCAAATGAGTTTCATGAGCAGGATGCAGCAACTTCTGGGGAAGGAAAGGAAAATAAGCATAAGAAAACATTATCTGTGCTTTTGTTGGGAAGCATAAAGCTCAGCTGCTTTTCCCACTGCCTGTGACTAGAACAGCAAAAGGGACATGGGGTTTGACAGAGCTCAGTCTGAGCCTGTCTTGGTGAGCATGGAAACACCGACTGAAGGGCTGCAGATGGTGGTGGTCTTATGGCCACTTCTCAGGAGGGTTTGTGCTATTAAAGATGTAGCTGCTTGTATCTGACAGCAAGGGAAGTGCAACCAGGGGCTGGCTTCACAGAGAAGTTCTCTTTGGTTTTGCTTGTGCTTTTGTTGACCTCCTGCAGATGTGCTGGGGAGAACTGCGCCAACTTGTGTCTCCTGACCTGCACCATGGAGGGACCCTGGGGCTGCCTGGAGAGTATAAATGAATGTTGGTTTGCAGCTCCGCTGCCCTTTAAAGAACTGAAACTTCCAGACCAGGCTCTGAGGCCAAAGGGGAAGTTTGATCTGGTGCTTTTGGTTGCTTTGCTGGGTCCCTGGGTTTCTCTGCTGTTTGTGCACAGCTGTGCCTTCTCCTCTTGTCCCCAAGCCCCACTCAAAGCCATTTCCTCTGTGGCCTTAACATCTGTGGGTTCATTGCAATCTCCTGACCTGCAGAGCCCAGTCAACAAGACACTTGCTTATTTTAGCAGCTGTTTCAGCTTTCAGGCTTTTTGGAACATTATGGACTGTGCTTTTTTCATTTGATCCCAGGGACAAATATTAGCAGAACAGAAAGCAAGAGATAAACCATTTAACCATGTAAGCAGTAGCTCACCCAGCAATTCATGTCTGGTCCGTCTGGGTTGAGTGTTGCTGACTGGAGCTATTCCCCATCATTTTCCAGTGCACGACAAATCTACAGCCTTTGTTTTCATGACCCACTTTTTAAATTCCCAAGTTATGGAGCTGACTACTTGCTGGCTTTGGCCGTGCTTCAAGGACGGGGCACTTGCTGCTTTCTATTTGCCCATCTGTTAAATGGAGCTATTAATACTTGCTCCCCTTGCTAGATGCTTCAAATATTTGTAAAGCACATTCAGAGCTGCAGATGACAGGTTTACAGAAGTGGAAAATACTAATTATGATCATGACAGGAGCCAAACAAAGGCACAGGGGTTTAACAATACACTTTTGTTGTGTTTAGCCATTTACAGTGAGGTGCTTACTGGAAAACACTGGAGTGGAAAAGAAACAGTATTCTCACAACACTGCCCCTTTGGGGCACCCAGCGAGCAAACAAAAGCAGGAAGGAAGAAAGCAAGGCAACTTTGGAAATCCACGAGTCTTTATTTTCCTCCTTTGCCTTCCTTCCTTGCTCTGGCTCCTGTGTTCTGCAGCCCAAACAGTTAAACCTCCAGCGCTTCAGATGTGTTGCAAAATATCTCCAAATACGTGGCCCTCTGCCAAGAGAGGCTTGAGGCAAATTGGAACAATGATGCTCTGAAGTAGAAGTTATCGCTGAGCAGCCCTGTTGCTGATGGGATGTGGGAGGAAACCCCCATTTTCTCTGTCTTTCAAAAGAAGAGCTGAGTTTTGGAGATAGAAATTCTTCAGGAACTGGTATTGGCTTTCCAGCCCTGCAGCCCTGGCTCTGACCAGATATTTCTCCCCACAGCCTTTGCTTGGGGATTTGGAATCTTCAAATCTGAAGCTGTGCCCCTTGCTCTGTCCCTAAAGGTTCAACCTCTTCTGGCTCATGCAGTCCTGTGACAATGGGCAGAGCTCTGAAGGCTCCACTGTGCAAAGGCCAGGCAATATCCCACACAGAATTCAGGGATTCAAGGGTGGTGAATTAACCCATGCAGTGAGACTAAGGATGGGCTAAAAAAACTTGTTAAGGGAATCTTGTAAAGTGTTATTTATCTAGTCCTGTAATCCATCAAGGTAGCATGGATTACTTTGAGATCCCTGTGGAAATGTTCACTGGATAGCTATGCATCCCTACCCCATGGTATCACAGAGTTACCTGAAAGGGACAAGCACCCAAAACAAACTCAATGCTCTCAGCATGGCTTCAGAATTACTTTAGTGTGACTTCAAAATGAATATATGTTCACAAAAAGCCCCTCCAGAATACTTCTTGGCAGAATTCAGCATTATTCTACACAACAGCTGCTCTGGTGCTGCTTTTGATCCAGAGAGGAAATCCTTTCTGTTTTCAAGCACGGTGATGGCAGAAGGGATAAGGCTGTTCTCAACTCTTGACTCCTGGGTAAACAAGAGGCTGGACATATCACTGATCAGAACAGGAACCCTGTTCTCCCACAGCAGACTAAGGCTGCCTCATTTGGTGCCTTGTCCCCAGCATCCTTGGCCTCAGAGGTACAAAAAACCTTGTAACTGTAGTGGAATGTTCTTCGTAAGTCACTAGTTACTCTGAACCAGGAGGTTTTATAATCCTTAAAATGCAATATCCTCTCAATCATACCCAGGATTGTTTTGTTACCAAGATAACTGCTTGATATCCATCAAACTGCCTTCTGAGCTCTTAGTTTCAGTATCGCAAGGCAAGGAGCACCGCAGATGAATTGCACTTAGAGGAAGCAGTAATTCCAATGAAGTCAATGGTGCTCCGGTAGGGATATGTTTGGCTCATTACATCATCACAAGTATCAACAGAAGTTGCCATTGTGGTGCTCACTGGGGAGTTCTTGAAGCAGCGGCTTGACTGGCAATGTGCCTGCGTGGAAGCTGGGGTGGAGATGCTTTGCAGAGAGCACCAGGGATGTGCTGGGAAGGAAGCATTTGGGACCTTGCCATGTGAACCAGGAAGGGGTGTGTAGAGTATGTACCACCACAGGCTTGAAGGGAATGGGGATTCTGACAGAGGGGAATAGGTGGTTCATAGGCCAACTGCTGGTTTTCCTGCTCATGCTATGTGTGCCAGCTGAGTCCTGGTGCAATGTCTTGGCTTCTCCAACTGCTGTTGTGACAAAGTCCGTCCAAGAGCTGAACACTCCCTTCTCCCTGGCTGGTGCTAGGAAGCTCTGGGAGCAGCTCCCTTTATGGCTTGGTCTCTCCTAGTGGTGGGCTAGAGACAACTAGAAGTATGGGGGTTTTCCCCCTTTCATTATCTCTAAAATAGGTACTGAAATGGAAGAGGTGTTTTCTGGATCAGTCCATATATACAGCTTTGGTGGTGCTAAGGGAACCCTTAAGAGTGTGGAGAAACAATTGGAATGTGAAAATGGGAAAGACCTAAATGTGGTGGCATAAAATGGCAAACAAAAAGCTCTGTTGAAGCTTCTGCTGCTCCTTATGGAATTGTAGATTCCTCTGATTCTGCCACAGGCCTGTATGAGCCCAGGAAAATCATCTGTTCTGTGTGTAGCCCATGTAAAGTAGGAACAATGCTGGTATTTGGTTGCCCAGACAGGCTGGAGGGTTTAATGCACAGCAGTATGCCGCAGGCTCTGAAATGTGGGAGATCAGGAATGGTTAGCACCTTGAAAATGTTTTCCATAGTTATTTGGGCGCCAGGGTTGTGTGTGCCTGTGGCCTGTCCTCTGAGTGGCTCAAAAGTAGATTTACTTTTCTTTGGAAAAAAAGAGGATAAAGGAAAAAGGCAAACCTCCATCCTGTAGGTCACTCCGTGCCTGTGCAGAGCCTCAGAACCAGCCACAGGGTACAGAAATGCCAGTGGCTGGAAGATGCATGGCTATGAACACTCATGGGTTTTCATCTCTTCATGACCAAGCTGCCTACACTGGCAGCCTATGTGCTATGTTTACTGGCCTCAAACTGAGGAATCGGTCTGTACTCTCTGGAAAGCATCCCTAAAAATGATAGCTTGGGGCACTCGTACATCCATTGTGGAACAATGTCTGCAGGACCCTGTTCTGTCCTTGAGGTATGCACTACTACATCCATGTTTGTGACTGGCCATTTAACCTGCATCTATGCCATAAATGAATGCAGCCACTGAGGATCTCTCCATGCATCCTTTTTTGCCAAATGCCATCCCTCATGAGAGTGGAAACCTGACAGGTTCTCAGTTGTGTGGCTGTGCATTAGCACTGTGGCCCTTTCCAGCCAAAAGTCTCCAAAGCCAAGGTCTGCTCCCAAGCCAAGCACATGGGCCTCACTGCCAACAAGCAGCCCAGGTCTGAGGGTCTCTGCCACCTGGTCAAGCTATCCCTGCTCTCACCCTTGTGCTGCTGCAGCATCCCTGCTGCATTTGACCCAGTGTGTCCCCTTCCCTGTCTGAGCCACCAGCCCAGCCAGCCAGGGCATTGCTTCTGGGTTCACAGCTATACTTGGCTCTTGTTCTACAAAACCATTTACCCCATCCAGGCAAAAGGAAACGTTTCCCAAACACCCCTTTGGGGCCAAGGCATTACATGCATGTGAAAGCTCACCACTGCAGCTCGCTATCAGCTGCTTAGGGGAATCCAGAGAAAGGCACCCAACTCCGAGGTGGAGGAATTTGCAAAGCCTCCTGAGAATACCACCACATAGCAGTTCTTTTTTTATCCCAAGTCTTTGCCTTTTAAAACGTTTACTTGGAAAGCTGGATGCCAGCGAGTCTCCGAGCCTGCTCCTGCTGCCACTCTCACTTGTGCCTGCAGTTCGACGGGGAGCCCTGCAGCTCCCGAAGCCATACGGATGGATTCACACCACTGCCCCCACGCACCATGCTGGGTGCCTGTCCCACAGGCTGGCATCTACTCCCCTGCAAGCACAGAGCCACCCCGGCGCTCTAAGGGATTCCCTCCAGGAGTTGCTCAGAGTAAATGGCCACAAGTCAGAAATGAGGCCAGAAATCCCCACGGGGGTCACTGATCCACGCGGTCCTTTGTGCTTTCCAACTGCCAAACCTGCTCTCCCTGCTACCCCTTCTTAGCAAGTCCTGAGCTGCACGATTTTCCAAGTGAAACAGCAGCCACCTCCCTGCCATCAGCCTACAAACCGCTACTCCCAACCACAGAGAAACCAGGATGCAGCCCTAGTTTTTCAGCCCATGGTCTGTGGGCAGCAACAATCTCGTTGCTCACAGCCGGCATGGTGAAAGTTAACCAAACAAACCCCCCCCTTTGTAACGGGGCTCCAGCTCCCACGTTAGGGCGGCAGGAAAGCAGCCCCTTGCTGTGCTGCCCAACAGGTCTGCTGGCCATCAGCCACCCCAGCCCATCGCCAGCCCCAGTACACAGCCCTACTTACAGCCACCCGGCTCCCGCTGCTTCTCGAATCCCAAGTTACGTGGCCTCGCTGCTGAGGAAGAGCCGGCGGCTGGATCTCACCCTCCCAGTGTCCCTGCCCACCGAGGAGAGAGGCCAAGCTGGCCGGGGGAGTCACAGCCAGTTTCAGACTTGCAGTTTCCTTCTACTGGGAGCCGCTAAATGAAGTTGCACTTCTGAGGCCAAGGGGCGTGTTTTCCTCCGCTCCCCAGTCAGTCCCTGCCTGCTGTAATCCAATGCTCATCCTGATGATGTCAAGCAGCTACCGCTCGGCTCTTACCTTACACCGGCAGGAGGGATCTGTTTCCTCTTCGCAGCGATCTTTGTTTAGCTTCGCCTTGTAACCCCTTCTCCTGGCAGCTGCATGTGCCCAAACATCCTTCCTTCAATGCTGGGTGCTGAGGCTTTTGCTGCAGGGTGCTTCCTCCCACCCGCTGCTTCCACAGCCTTCTCTGATGCATCACTCAAATATGTGCCCCCACTACATCCCATCAGGGCCTGGCCAAAGGCACTGCCATCCCACCCCATGCAGCCCAGGGCTATTTCACCAGGTATAGCACTGGGAAGCTGCCTCCCAAGAGAAAAAATAGCTTTGTATCTTTTTAGAGCTCCTTTTGCTCCACTGATTCCCATGGGGTAAAAGCTAAGCTCATCTGTCCCTGGATGCCACCTTTATTTGGGGGTGAAATGCTGAGCTGGTGACAGCTCCCAGGAAGGTGTTTTTGGGGCAGTCAATACTGCGTATCAAGCATGTTTTTGTGTCTGCCCTGCTCACAGCATGGGAGCCCTCAGCTAGCTCAGAGCCAATGCAGAAGAGGAAGTTTTGGCTGTTCTTGGCCCCCCAGAAGCTCAGGAATGGTGGTGTCACCTCCCTGTGTCACATCAGCCTTGCACACCCCAAAAGGTGGCCTTGTTAGAGGGAGAAGTGGCATCATTCAGTTGGAGAGCACAAAGAGTGTTTGCCAAGGACCTGCTCCAGTCCCAGCTTCAGATAGATGTGCTTTTATTTTAAGTTGTGTTCAAAGTGAGCATTGTGAGCCAGAAGGACTTGGCTATCCCAACTCATGTCTTGTTGAGCATCAGACACACAGAAGCAGCACCTCTGCCATCCTGCAGCTCTCCCATGACAGATGGGCCCCATTCACTGCTGGTGAGGAGCACCAGCCTGTCCTCCTGCCCTGGCACTGGATGTGCAGCCGGACCTCCTCCATCTCTGCTGGCCTCACTGCCTCCAGCCTGGATCCCTGTGTGGGCCTGAAAGTGTGCTCTTTGCCACGACAGATACCCACACCCCTGCCATCGCACGCAGGAAGAGATAAAAACACCAACAAAAGCAGCAGGCAGTGCAGGAAATACTCTGATAACAACACCGAGGCATGGAGGAAGGGGAACAGACCTCAGTGGAGCAAAACCTACCTGTGCTCCGTGCATCCCCAAACTGACCTCATGTAGCTTTGCCTCCTGGTTCAGCCTGACTTTATTTCAAAGCCAGCCCTGGGAAGCCAGCTTGATATTCTGAGACGTATCATTTGGCAGAAAGTCATCCTCTCCAGGGCTTTTGAGTCACATGTTACTACTCACCCAAAAGTAAGTAGTAACTTACTTTTGTCCTGCCTGTGTTTGTGAGATGCCACGAGTGAGGAGGGCTCTGCCACGCTGTGCCAAGGGACCAGTAGAGCTCCAGGAGAGTGCTGTGCTGGCTTGGCCACAACTGCAGTTTTCTCTTTACTCCAGCTTGTATTTGAAAGGGATCTAGGCTACAGCTTTACACTAACACCACGACTGTGGGGTTTGAAGGCCAGATCTGGTAAGGATGCAAATGGTATACCAGCAGCCCAGTCATTTTCTTGGCAGCGTGTGGCCAGCACCATTCCAACGCAGGCAATATATAGCAATGGCAAAACAGAGCACTTTGGAAAGCCGGGAGCACAGTATATGTGCTTTTAAAATAAGATGTCTTGTCTTACTCAAACCTCTCAATCCTGTGTGTCTGGTCCTGAGAACAAGCACCCCAAGCATCCATCAAAGATTCCATCCTCCTCTCATGTCCTTCCAGTGACCTCCTCATCCAGTACCATCCCTTACAAGGAGTGGTCAAATGTTTTCCATCGGAACTCTTTTTAAGTAGAAAAATGCAGTTTGAGATTTTCTTCAGAGCTTTTCTTTTTTTTCTTATTTCCCAGGGGGAAGAAAATAAATCCTAAGATGACAAAAAATCAAAATGCCTGAAATCTTAACGCATTAAGATTACATGAAAGTTGATGTTACTCTCTAGAAATCCATCTGAACTTCTGGCTCATTCTCAGGTTCACCATCTCATATCCTATTGCTTCAAAAGCTACAAGATGTTCACCCAGAGGTGTGGGTTAGAAATCAATGCAGTCCTTATCTTGCTATAGTGAGAAGATGTTACAGCTGCCTGGGATGGCATGCTGCACGTGACAGATAGTGTTACAGCCTTGAGCCATCTGATTCAGCTGAATTCACAATCAGCATTTATTTCACGAACACACTTGTCTTTGGTGAGAATTTTGCTGCCTGTTTCATCCACCTGCATTATACTGGGCTGTCCTATGTGGTCTGGGACTGGTGGTAACAACATTTGCTGCTCTGGACAACAGGAGGGTTGGCTCTGCTCTGTTGGTGGCTGCTGCTGTTGACGGGGCAGTTGGTCTGCAGAGAATTGTGGCTTTTTCTCTTAGCTTTGCATTACAGAGTGGGCTGCAGAGAGCAGCACCCAAGGGAAGAGCTGGTCCTGCAGCCTGTGCTGCAGGTGCCACCTTCACTGCTCTGGGGCAGCACAGGGCAAAAGAACACTGCTCAAGGGAGAACAAGAAGCTGTCCCATAGGGTGAATGTCAGCCTTTAGCTGGAGGAGGGACACAGAGCAGTCACGCAGGGCAAGCGTCAAAATGAGGTGGGAGCATCCCTGAGGATGCTAATGTAAAGAAACTGATCCATGGAGCAGTGCTGCAGTGCAACAGAACCCACCAACACAAAGGATGCTCTTGGGAAGCTCCAAAGCCCAAGGAGACAAGCTGTCACTTCAGAAGGATCTGACCTGCCTTTGACCTGAATGTTGTTGCAGCCTGAGCCTCATTTCCCTCACAGGCTTGTGCTGCCAGCACGCTGCAATATCCCGCTGATTTCGCATGAGGCCTCCTCACGTAAAAGCAGCTTCCCGCTGCATTTCCCAGGCATCGAGCTCTCCGTGTCATTTGATGTCATCAAGATTGCAAGGAAATGTGGGACAGCACAAGATATGCATGGAAAAAATGTGACAACCTGATTTATTTCCAGACTTCCTCCCCCAAAATAAACACTGAAAATAAACCTTTGATCAAAAACCCTACACAACGTATTTCAGTGGT
This sequence comes from Agapornis roseicollis, assembly GCA_002631895.1. Classification (NCBI taxonomy): domain Eukaryota; kingdom Metazoa; phylum Chordata; class Aves; order Psittaciformes; family Psittacidae; genus Agapornis; species Agapornis roseicollis. The sequence goes on along the minus strand of NDXB01003520.1, from coordinate 83,382 downwards.
CTGCTGGCCTTTCTAAGGGAAGCATGGATGTCTTAAGCCATCAAATACCAGCTTGCACTTGGAAATTTATGAGAAGAAGAGAAACAAACAGGTAAGAGCAGCTTTAGTGACAAGCCATTCTTTGCTGTCAGAGGAAGGACATGGTTTGCTCTTGATTAGTGAGGAGGCAGTGGGTGCTGGGGTGTCTGGGTGACTGCCTTGGTGCTTATACTCATTTAGTTTTTATAGAAGTAGCTCATGCAGAAAGGTTCCTCAACAAGTGAAACACAAACCAAAGCTTGTAATGAGGCTAAACCCATTAGCAAGCCCCTCCTGGTCACCTCTCTCAGTGAGCAGGGTCAGAAGGTCTGGCCTGGCAGAGGGGAGCCCATCTCAGCACTGGGACAGGCACCGTGGCTGCTGGCACAGCACTTGGTGCGGGGCTGACATGCCAGCAGGGCAGAGCACGCTCAAGAACTGTTTACTTTGAGCTGGGGCTATTTTTAGCTGCAGTAATTTGTGCAGAGATGATAAAGCCTTTCATTGCAAAGCAAGTGGCAGTGCTTGGCTTCTGGGCAATTTCACTCCATGAGCTCATCCCTTCCCACTTCACAGCCGCTGTTTCCCACAGAACTTATCTCCTCTCTCTGCTGAGCCAAACACCTCCAAAAGGTTTTACCCAGCCCTGGCTAGATAGGATGGAGTCTCAGCCCAAACTTATGGTTTTTTCCTGAAGGAATTCAGTTTGGAAAAGTGAAAATGTATTTAATTGTCTCCAAAGGCTGGTTCAAAGCCTTTGTTGAAAGCCCAGCATGGACACGCACCCCCTAATGCTTCGTTTCTGCTGAAATCCTTCTGTCCGCAGGCTCTTGCAAAACAAGCCACTGAACAGTTACCTCTTTGCTGCTGCCAGAGATACAAGCAGATCTCCAACTTGGATCTCATGACAAGCCAGAGTTGTCTGTCAGTGACAGCTCTGCCCTATGCCACCTTGTACCCAAAGGGTCCCAAAGCCCGTTACAAACTCCCTTACACACTCTGTACAAGAAGCACTTTACCTGCTGCTGATAGGAGAAAGCGTGGCAGCTGGCTAGTGGCACAAAGCCTACAAACCAAGCATAAACCCTGCTGGGTAAGGGATTTGTTTGTTTAAAAGAATCTAGAAGCTTCTTCTGTATAAACCCACAAAGGTCATGCATCCAGCACATGCTTCATCAGAAAGTCATCCCACTGGTAAAAGCTTACTTGTCTGGGAGACAGGGTGAATAGCAACATCTCTGTCAGGTCAGGGATGTATTCAGGGGGAGAATATATAAGTATTAAGTAAACAGGTTCATTCCACTTGTGAAGAAGGGTCATATACAGAAAGAGCTAACCATGACTGTCAGCATGAGAAGGAGCAGCAGGAGCAGTATTGCTTAAATTGATCACAACTGACTGCTTGGGTCTTGCTGACAGGGAAGCAGGAGTTGATCTGAGGTCTCCACTCAAACACCCCTGCCCTTCATCCCTCTGTTTCTGCTGGAGGGAGTAGCTGGAAGAAAACAAATATCGGGCTGAGCTGGCAGTTGTACTTCTCCCTTTTGGAAGGCAAAAGGATATGATAATAAATGAGAAGCTGTACAGTGTATGTCAGAGCCACCCAGCCAATGGTTATGAGTTTTCCCCAGTGTTTGGCAACCAGACAAGGTTTCCTGATGCAGATGTGCTGAAGCAGTGTAAATATTTTGATCCTGACTTGTGCTCTCAGCTAATTGGGCTTCCATGTGCTTTTATTCCACATACTCTGAACAGAGTACTCCTGCTTTGGAATGGTGGGGGTTCAAATGCAGGTTATGAGTCCTCTGTTGTGGCTCAAACGACTACAATCTTCAGGCTGCACCATGTACACTCACTTTTTACCTAAGGTCAGGAAAAAACTCAGCCTGACCTCTTGGCATCATTCCCTGCTTTCCATGCTGGTTCATTAAGCAGATACATGTAACTAGATGCCTTCTCATGAAGCAGCTGGCCACTGTGGCAGCCAGGATAAGCTCAGGAAAGCTGTTGCTGTGTCCTGTGCCATGCCATTCCCTTAGACATGGAGCCAGTTATTTATTCTAGCTGCTCCTGAGGCAGCAAAGACTGCTGCAATTTGTCTGAGAGCAGCAGGAGTTCAGAGCGCTCCATGGGAAGAGCTCCATGTTCCGGTCAGGGAATAACATATTCTGTTTGTGCTGATAGTGTGCATGACTCTAAAACCAGCATTTGCCTGGTGACCTGGGAGCATTTGACCAAGCATTGCATACAGCCCTCTGCTCCCAGCACCCAGACCTCGGCTGGCGGCTTTTAGACTGGTGTAAAATGTTTACTTCTATGCAGGATTACAGCTTCTGAGACATCACACAGATCTCAGTTGCCACACAGTTTTATGAATTAAATAATTTCATTTTAAAGCATCCCTCAAGTAATTCTCTTCAGCATTGTAAAGCTTAAAGTGTCTTTATTCAGATTATCCATTGCAAGAATAATGTAGTGATGGCATTGATGGCATCTGCCTCCTCAAGATAGCTGTAGCTGCTGGGACCTGACCAACTGACTGAGCTTCTAAGCAAGGGAATGCAACACCAAATGGGCCCTTGCACTGTAGAATTGCTACCCCAAACAGCCTCAGCTCTCTCCATCACTGTGGCAACCAGCAGATCTCACTGCTGGACAAGAGGTGTGTGCTACCCAGCAGCACTCCCTGCTTTCTGGCAGAAATGGGGCTTAAACTAAGCAACCAGGAGGAAAAATCCTCTTTATTGTGACTAAAAGGCTGTTTTAGTTATCATATATCCAAGTATCCCGGCACTGCAGGGTATCATTAATAATGCAATTAAATTTCAGCAGTGTTCAAGGATAAGTTGAACAAGAATGTAGCCAGTTAAGCATCCAGAAGCATTCCTTTGTGCCTCTTCCTTGCTATGGGAAGTTCATCCGCATCTCTCCACACACCAGTTCTATGCTGAAGGCAAAAGGTCACCAGCTTTTCAGTATCTAAACCAATTTGAGCAGTAAGTCTGCTAGGTTGTTGGCTAACAAGGAATTGTATGAAACTGAGAACCAGAATTGATGAGATAACAGACTCCCCTTTTCCCATATGTATTTGCACAAAGCAGAAGAAAGACAACTTGTTGAATCTACTGGTTTATTGGATAAATTTAAGTTGCAAAATTAGAGAAACCTCATAGATCTGATATTGAAATGTTGGAGGGAGGAGTGTGTGATCTCACCTACAAAGTCATTCCTGATGTGGAGTAAACCTCTACAGGAGGGGGTTCTTTAACCCAAGAATTAATACAGGGGGCTTTTGTGCTATCAATTCCATCCTAATTTGCTGCATGACGACTTCCTCGTATAAACAGGTTATTTTGGCAAGGCTTACCAGTACTTCAAACCGGGACACCACACAGACCAAACAATTGAGCTGTGCCTGGCTATGGATCCAGCCCAGAAAGAGCCAGGAGCTGACACTGGCACCATCAGTGATGCCATCCAAACACGCGAAGTTTGGGAAGCTGTTAGAAGTCATCTTTAAACATTCAGCATTTTCAATTGAGTTCATTTAGTTCCAAGCTGGGTAATTACACCCTCATTATTTTTCCTTTTACAATAAAGACAAGACTGCAAGCCAGGCAGAATAATTCCTCCTGCTACTGTTGCCAAGATATGATAGCACATCTATGCCATAAGGAATGTGTCATGGTATCCACTTTATTAACTGTAAATAATGGCTCTTCAGTTAAGCAACATCTTAACACCAGCTGGTGCCTAACCACATAATGCTAACTAAATTTCAACCCCTACAGACAGAGTCAAGACCATCAGTGCTCATTGACCAGCATGTGTCAGGTTTTGCACATCATTTTTTTCACTGAAATTGGTATCTGGCTACAATGAGACTTTAATTCTAAAACCACAGAACCTTATCTAAAAATAAGACATCAAAATTGCCGTGACAGTAAACAGAGACCAGGATTAAGGGAATGGTGGTAGATCAGGTATCAGAGAACAAATTCATCCCATCTGTCATCTTCACTGGCTAGAGGGAAAGCTTGGATTAGATACTTACCTTATAGGCAGCTTCAAGGCAGTGAGATGAAACTCATCCGAGCAGGGGAGGAAAAGAGTATAAACCTTGTTTATACTGCTGTATCTCACCAAAGCCTCTGTGTTCTTGCAAGGACTATTTCTCTGCCCAGAAACCACTGCTAGTGCAGTGCAATTTTCTGACATGCACATGGGCACCAGTGCATCTGTTTCTGCTTGGTTTTGATGGCTCTTGCATGAAGTTGGTTGAAAACTGTAATGCTGTTAAGGTACTGGGTTCTGCAAAGACCCCTAAAAACACAGCAACAAATACATGTGTCAGTTATACCAACGTACAAACATACATACAACATACAAATACAGTTATACCAACTAATATACTAATTAAAAATTGTTAAGCCATCCTTTAGAGCCTGAAAAAAACCCCAACCAACCATCTGCCATTATCTCACAAAGACAACAAATGCAGGACTGAATTACTACTTCTATTAGGGGTAAATCACTCTGCTTTTGCCAGTGAAACACTGTGGAGGTCAAGCTTAGCAAGATGCCCTGCTTTGGCTTCCTACAAACACTCAATTTTGCAATATCATGACACCCTCAGCATGCTTTTAAAACCCTGTGTGTGTGAATTTGTAGTACAGGCCCGGTGCTTGAATGTGTTTGGCAGCAGGGAGCCAACACTCAGATCTCAGTTCTTCCCCTTCCTTCCCTTCCAGAGTTAAGCTTATGTTTCTGTCTCCAGTGCACATGGACAGGGTGAATATCAAGCCTTGTCAGCTCCTGCCCTACACTGCCTTGGGCAGTGAGATTTAGACTCTCAAACAGCAATCCTATTGAACTCAATGGTGTGACTACAGATAGTATTATGTTATTAGACTCCCCCAGGGTACTTTTTTCTCCCAAATCATCTAGGATGGGAAAAACATTTCTATGAAGAGTGCCATGACTCACTCTCCAACGCAGTGGAGGTTCAGAGCCACTCCCCCAGTAGTAGTTCAGGATTTCTAAATACAGAGTTCCTTTTCAAACTCGATGCCCATTTGTGTTATCTTAGAAGTATTTCTGGAACTTTTGGCCAGCTTTAAACAAACAGGAAGGAACATTTGTGACAATAACGTGGTCGAGAGTGCTTGGTTAATGAGTCTTTCTAAGTTGAAAGATTTCATTTTTAGACTTCATTCTTTTAAAGCTTGAGAACAGAAGAAAAAATTGCTCTGGAGCTGCTAAATCATAGAACCATTCCAGCTATTGCCTTTGGAATAGCAATCATTCAACTTAGCAAATATCAAACGTGGGAAGATTTATCTGATGCATGTATATGATCATGTGAACTCTTTCCGCAAGGAGAAACAGTCAAAGAGTCTGTCTGCTGGAGACACAAGGGAACAGAACTGTTTTCCCTTCATTAAAAAATACAACATAAGCAACTGTAACATGCTAAATGCTTCCTGGCACCAGGGCAAAAATGCAACATCTAAAATGTCAGCTGGTACGCTGGGAGGATTTACATGACTTAAAGGATTTATAAGTAAAAACTATTTCCTTAGCCTCAGAACTTCCTGGAAAGCAATGGAACCAGTGTGGGGAACAATGGGAAAAGAGGAGGAAGAAATCTACAGCTGAAAGAAATTACTATGGACAGTATGATCCTGGATTGCTCTGTTTAGTATGTGAAAAAATTGAGTCAGGCACTCATCTGAGTTTGAGCTGTGAGGAAAGAGGAACAAAGAGAGCCTGCCATGGCTCCGGGATACACTTGGTTTCTCACATTACAAATTGACTCACGTAGTCCTGTGGCTCACCTAAAGCCACACAACTCGTCACTGCTCCAGGCAGGATTAAATCTGGAAATTCCTGACTTTTCCTCCTACTATTGTTTCACTAGAAGCTGTTCTGCTGTAGTGATTGCTGATGCAAGAAGGCTGGCCAGCTGGATTGTAGTGCAGGCTCTTGTGGGAGAGATGGGGTCACAGACACCAGTGAAATAAATCCTGGCTTAATAAGTAAAAAATAAATATATCAGACAAGGAAAAAACATTTGACACAATAAACTCAGCAACATCTGTAAGCATGCTTGGACAATGCCCAAGTAGAAGACTGGCTTGCTTTGTGGCTACCCAATCTTGAAGTGGCTACTTAAAAGCAGGAGGAACCTCAATGCCCTGAACAACCTGAAGTGCTCTAGCATCAAACCTAGGGCTAGATCAGCATTCCCAGGCAGAGCAGGGGCTGATGCCTGACTCTGCACTAACGCTCTCCTGCCTATGGGGCTGGATGGGGAAGGTGCCAAGCTCTGGTAACACGTCTGACTTCAGTGTTCCTTCTGGGAACATTGCTACCAGCTCAGCTGCTGCAGGGCTAGGGCTACTGCAACAGTGCTAGCCCCCCATGGTCACATCCTGCTCCCCAAAGGGTTCTGTCTGAGCACCTCATGCTGTTTGCAGGGATACCATGTTCACCTCTCACAAAAGGACACCTTTCACTCCCTCCTCCTTTTTATCAGCCATCTGTTGCTAGTCCCTTTCATGGTTCATTCACAGATGTCACTGCAGATCTTTTGTACAAAATATTCCCTCCAGCATATCTCTGTTTGTGTTTTGTTAGGGGATTTGTTTGGTTGGGTTTTTTTTTTTTTATATACAAGCTTCTACTTATTGTTATTTAAACACTTTTCATTCCAGAGTATTGGATAAAGGTGAACATTTGTCTCCATCTGTTTTACCTATAACCCAAACTAACGCAGTTGCCAGACAAGAGCACATGATCTGAAGTGAACTGAAGTCAGCGAAAAGGTCTGTGGTGTCATTTTAAGGATTGGACAAAGGTGTCCTATAAAATAACCCTCTGGCCAAACAAAACTGGAAAGACACAAAGATTGCAATTCCTCTCTCATAACAGCGGTGAATCATCCAGTTCCATAGTCACTTGGGGTGAAAAAGAAAAGTTACTCAGTCTCTCAGGGATTTAGACACTGGAGAATATATTATGCAAGTTTTAGCAGCGTTACTAATGGCCTTGAAGCGCACAACTTACTATGACTCTCACTCAGCTCAGCACACTGCAAATAAGATGACTCACGTATCCATGACATGGTAGGAAAATAGAGAGTCTAAGAAGTGCAGAGGCAGGTGCTAATGCAGTCACCGAGCACACAGTCAGGGGAAGAGGAGAATTATAAAATCATGAGCAAAGGACTGCAGAGAAAAGCAGCTTTCATGTTGGAAGACTTGAGGGTGTGGATGAGGTTGGTTTTTCTTGATCTCAGATTGCAGGGGCTGGTGAGTGTAAAGCCAGTGGGAGAAAAGCCACACTGCTGGCAGCAGTCCCCTGCACTTCCCTGGGGAATCACAGCCTTTGCCTGTTAGTGGTGAGTGAGGCCCTGTATCTACAGTGCATGATTAGATTAGACCCCAGCAAAAGTCATCTGGGAGCTGCACAAACTTATCAGTACTTATAATTGGGAGGACTTTCTACCCTTCTGGAACATGCTTTTGTTGAAGCTATTAACACTGACCACTTAAAGACAATTAAACCCACTCGTGGTTTCAGCTGTAGAAGTATTTTGCCCATTATTTAATAACTACCTCATGGATGAAGGACTTTGATGGCTATTCTCTAAGCATGGTTTAAAATTGAGACGGTAGAATAGAACTCAACCCAAATCCTGAACTATACAGCTGGAGAAGCAGTTGTCCCTAAAGAAGACTTTGTAATTCTTTATGCTTTGGAGATCACAGTTATAAATACTGTTTGAAACCTAATGCTTTTAAGAGGTCCAATAATTAGGAGGGTTATATTAGAAAACTGATGCAGATACCTCAAAATGTAGATGCTTATGCAGGCCAGAGCACAGTAGGATTTTCAGACCTGTAGATGGGTCAAGGCAACTCTACTAGAGAAACACAGACTGTGTATGATTTAACTTTTACAGGTGGTTTGACCCAGCCATTCCAATTTGCAGTTCCCTTCACCTGCCTGAAAGATTCTGGATGGTCAAAGGATTTTTCAATCGTAACCTGCGGGATCTGTTGCCTGTAAAATACAGCCCATGCAGAGCGGGGACCCTCAAATACTGTGGGGAACATTAGGAAAAGTTCTGCACTTTCATTATTATGAACGGGAGACCCTTGAGATTAACAAGAATAGCACTAACGCACAAGCTTGACTGACATTTTCATCTGAGCTCAGTGGCACAAACGACTGCAGAGAACGACTTTCAAATGACTGTATCTGACACATTTCCTTTAATTATTAGCTAATTTCAAGGGTTTATTCTAGGCATGTCAACTATCATATAGATATGTATGCTATGTAACATATAGACACATAGGGGGATGCACGATTTCATTCTGCTGTCAGAACTGATTCACATACCAGAGCAGGGTATTTTTGTACAAACTAGGATAACCTCCTGCCATATCCTGTCTCGTTCCCATAGCTGACAGTCACTAGGCTGACTTCATCCTTATCTCCTGTTAAACATGTGTGGTTTGAGGTGATGTTAGGCAGAATCAGAGGGGAGTTAAAATGAGCCCTTGGAAATCTCTTGTTACGTGGACGGTGGAAGGAAAAAGCTTTTTATCTGTATCCTTTGTCTTTCTCTGCATAATCCAGTGGAGGATCCCACAGTACTTAACAAAAGTGTTAGTCTCATAAATTTCCTGTGAAGAAAACAGACTCAGGATTTAGCTGAGTTTCATCACCTTATTCATAATATACCTATGAAATTATTTACCCAGGAATACGGGGAAGGGAGCGCAGAACTTTGGATCCTGCCTTTATTCTGCACATATTCATGTGAATAAACAGCAGGGATGTGACAATGCCTTCTTACAGATCCAGCTGATGCACCCAAAGGAGTAATATAAATATGTTAATAATAAAGGCTCATATATTATCTGAAGGAACAGTTTCAATGCTTTATGGTGTGATCTTGTTCCAAGAGAAGTCTGTATGTCCTCATGAATGAGGCTGATTACAAGAGGGATGATAATGTTAACATTATATTCATACACTCTGAATGTTAAAGCTGCTGTTGGTAATAAGTGGCTAGTTTGCTGAACACTTTTTGTCATTTCTTGGCAATTTTAGATGGCAGTAAAGGCATTCTGATTACTTGTCATTCTGATTATTATCTGTCAGCCTGATTATTTGTCCCTTTCTGTGATGGAAGCAGGTTTCTTGGAAAGGGACTGTGTAAAGGAAAGAAGGCTCTGACGCAGTGGGAAGCGACGTGCAATAGCTGGAATTGCTAACAGCCGCAATATATATTGTAACCCAAACCAGTCAGTTCTGACTCTCCTGTGATACTTTGCAACACTAATGCCAATGAAATAGCTCCAGAGTGCTTTTCTAAACTTATGTGTAAGCTTTTGCCACCTTCTCACTGTTGTCATTTCCTCACAGCCACGTCTCAGCTATTCCATTTGCTCCCAGGCTTTAGCAAGGAGGAGTGCAGTCACTCAGCTGTCTCCCTCCAAACTGCAAGTCATGCAGTATGTCGGTAATCCAAAACCAGAGAGGCCCCCACACTCTAAGCAGCACCAGAACAATGTCTCTTTTCACATGGTTCAATCCTCTACCTCTTCCTTTTCAAAGGAGTACAACTCTGCCTTTTACAGCCGTGCACATCCAAAATATGCATAACCTAGAGTGAACTGAGGCAGAAGTGTCTCCTTGAGAAACCCCATCTCTGAAAGGTTCATGAGCCTTCCCACTTCCACCCACAGCCCTGTTACAACACTCCACAGGCCAAAACTCATAGGCGACAGTGACGTGGCTTATCCATGCCTTAGTGCTCAGCCAAACATCCAGAAAAAAAGAGGCAGCAATGTGGTGTGTCCATATCTCGATGGGACAAGGGTGGGAGTGAGTTACAGATGACAACTGTCAAACAAACCCTTTGTGATCCATACAGGGCTGCACCAGGGTGGCAGGAGGCCGCCCATCCGCTTCCTCAGGCATCCCAGCGCTTCTGCGGTGACTCAGTTAGTTGCAACTCATACAGCTCTGATGCAACCTTGGCAGGGTCATGATGCTTGTCACCACACCTGGTGACACCTTGTCTCCTTGGGAACATGGGG